>CM031967.1:3319817-3387317 GCA_018749465.1 Paracanthobrama guichenoti
GATGCCCTCAACATCTGCATCCTCTGACCTTTCCTCCTGCTCCAGAGAACGGATCAGGGTCCGAGCCGCCAGCCGGTGGATGGCCAACCTGCAAAAACAAGGAGGAAAACTAAAAACTGGGAATTATTGTTGGCTTAGAAAAGCAACTGAAAATCCTAAATATAATAGAATATATGTAATTTAACAAAAAACTGTTAATATGTTTAAGATACTTAAGTATTTAATAAATATTTTTTTTTTAAATAGTGAAGTAACCAGCTCAAATAAACCGTTGCTTTCATAAATGTGTTCTTATCTATGGAAATGTTCTATCTTCGTGTCGAAACTATATTGTGTCATTCATTTTAAAAATAACATCTCGGTTACGTATGTAACCCTCGTTCCCTGAAGGAGGGAACGGAGATGTACATCGGAACTGACCGACGAATTGAGGATCATCTTCAGAGACCAATCTGCTTCGAGTGTATAGAAACGAGCCAATAACGCTGGCATGCGGTCCATGCACCGCCCCACAGCGCAGGTATAAATACGGAAGTGGAATACCGCATCCTCGCTTTTCCAACTGAGGAGCCGAAGCCGAAGCACCTGGCGATGGGATGTACGTCTCTGTTCCCTCCTTCAGGGAACGAGGGTTACATATGTAACAGAGACGTGACCGACTGAAAGGGAAAGTTCTGTGTACGTCGGAACTGACCGACAAATTGGGGATCCTACCAACATGCCAGGGAAGCTGGTCCTTCCAGTGCCCGGTTTGAGCTCACTGGGGAGCCCCTATGTTGGGGCGAAAGTCAGGGCTCCAAACCGGAAAGGTCCGTCACAGCTATTTTCCTGCAAGACCCACTCAGAGTGATTATTGGATAACGCTGGGAAAGCGTGCCCATCTCGGAAGATGGAACGCTGCGGAGCCACGTCCTTCAATGGAAGAAGAGGTGGCAGAATACACATAGGGGGACTAGCCTATCAAGGCACCACTGGCTCATCGACTTTTGGTCAGAACCAATTCCAGATCGTGTCCCGTGTCCAGAGAGGACTTCCGTCTCCCGTCCATAGAGGACTTCCGTCTCCCGACAAGCGTCCAGAGACAAGTTCTGTCTCTCGACCAGCAATGGCTCCTGCCCCCGACCAGCGTCCAGCGATGGCTCCTGCCCCCGACCAGCGTCCAGTGATGGCTCCAGCCCATGAATCTGCTCCAGCCCAAAAGCCCACTTCTGTTTACAACCCCATAGCTCCTCCCAAGAATATTTTGTTATACGTCTGGGGCCATAGTGGCCACGCCAAGGGTGAATGCCACGGAAGCCGAGCCGCCCTGGTCCACTGAACACTTGGGTCGTGTTCCTTCTTACTCTGCAGCCACTGTGTAACAGATATGGTGCTGGTATACTACGCATCCTTATTATTATATTATGGTGTAAATTTAGCGATTTGTGTTACTTCTACTGGTTAAAGTTACTGTTGGCATTTCATACACTATTCAAAGTGCTTTACATAGAAAAGGGATTTAAAATAAAAATCACAAAATAAAAGTACGGAAATATAAAGCGAATTAAAAGAGTAAAAGATGATACTGTAGATACAAAGACTGTACCACCTGCACCAGCTGAGAAATTCAGGGTTTCACCAGCTATCCTGAAAACTTTCTATTTAGGGCGATAGAAAGTGTTTTAACTCAGTGCATCACAGCGTGGTATGGGAACAGCACCAGTCATGACCGCAAAGCCCTGCAAAGAGTTGTGCGCTTATCCGGCGTATCTCAGGGTCAGCTCTCCGTCTCTGCAGGGCGTCTACACCAAGCGCTGCAAAGGCAGAGCTACTAAGATCATCAAGGACTCTAATCACCCTGCAAACCCTCATTTCACGCTGCTACCATCTGGTAGCGCTTCCAAGCCTGATGGCCAAAACTGAGAGACTCAGGAGGAGCTTCTTCCCCCAGGCCATCAGACTCCTGAACTCAGTCACTTAACATCACGTGACCATCGATACACTGACATTGCACTGCACTTTCTGTTCTCGTTGTTACTGTGTAACAACCTGTCATAAACCTGTTTGCACATTATACTCTTTATACATTTGTTAACCACATATTTATAAGTCTACAGTTTACTCACTGCAAAGTCTACTTCAATTATTTTATTCCACTTTATCCTTATTTGTTACCTTTTTTTTTCTCTTGACTTGATTATTTATAATTCTACAGATATAGACATATATATATATATATATATATATATATATATATATATATATATATATATATATATATATATATATATATATATATATATATATATAGAGAGAGAGTACTTTTTTTTTTTTTTTTTTTTTTTTTTTATTTATATCCTATTTCTATTATAATTTCTTCCTTGTGTTTTTAACTGTGAATTTGCACTGTCCATGGAGCGGACCTGTTTACATTTCACTGCCGGTTGTATATTCTGTATATAACTGTGTATGTGACAAATAAAACTCTTGAATCTCTCTTGAATCTTGATACATAGACAGACTTCTCATCTGGTAAATCATTTCCGCTTATATTTAATTAATTTCCCTACTTGCTGTGGGACTTTCCCATACTGGTTGTCTCTTTCTCTAGTCTAAAGGCTTTATTTGTAGTTTGATCATTTAAAAGGTGAACTGGAGCTGCTGTTGTCAGTGTTTGTGTGTGTTACCCTGTTTCCTCAGTTGGTTTGATGCAGAAGTGGAGCTGGTTTGTTACTGGTTGATCTTTCAGACTGTATTTGACTGTCACTGTTCCCTCAGAGCCTCCTGAACTCTATGAGAGAGGGAAAAGGCAGATTTTTAAATTAAAACAAATGAGAGACACTAGACTCTAATTCTCACCTCTCCTTTAAGTTGGGCATAAATGAGTGCCCGTTGACCATGGAAGAGCACATTGATGGGTGGAGACAGTGTGTCAACGGTAATGCCATCTGGAAGGGTCCAATCCACAGAGATATTAACCACAGCGGGCTTGAGCGCAAACCTGAGGGACTGCATCACCTGATTTGAAGAGAAAGAGAAACCATTGAGACTTTTGACTAGGAAACATTTGTGCCTGTGAAATCCTGTGGAGAGCTTTACTTTGGGCTGCATGCGGTCGGTGCCTGTGATGAACTGAGCGTGACCAGATCCCTCCCTGGCCATTCCTGTGATGAGGGCGGTACTTGCACCCTCACCGATCCCGAATGAGAAACACCTGAACACACAATAAACTCTGTTACTGTAAGTGATGAAGAAATTAATGATGGGAAGATCAAACCCAGCAGACCTTTACCTGTGAGAGTGAACGTGACATTTCACCAGATCCAGCACCTCCTTAGTGTTTCCCACCTCTCCATCAGTGAAGACAAACAGCTGAAGAGAGAACAACATCTGATTCAAAAGCTTTGTTTATATTAATTTGTATTAACACCAATGTCAGTGAGTAGTTGAGGTGTTGTTGTACATTTCTGGGGTGGTCTGGGTAACAGGGCTGACTGTAGATGTGTTTTAGAGGCTGTAAAATCTCTGTGCCGCCCATGTCTGCTTGCATTTCCTTCACTCTCTTCAGAGCCTGATCCATTGTGTCCTGATTATACTCGACACTATGACTGCAAAGACAAAGAGACGTGTCATCTCCAATGACATTTCAAAAATGAATATCTGAACATCTATGAATGAAGATCTAGTTACTAACGGATAAAAAGACTCAAAATGAGAGCCAAATCCATAGATATTGAAGTAGCATCCCATGGGCAGACTCTTCAACAGTAACAGCAGAGTGTCCTATAGAGAGACATGGACAGAAAGTCAGCATGAGTAAAATTGGCTGTGAACAGAGTTTCATGATGAGTTTTAATGTGTCTCATCTGAATACATTTAAATGAATCTTACCTTTGCACTTTCTATACGGATCTGTGCTCCTTCCTCATACTGCATTGTATACTCCATACTGCCTGACCTGTCAATCACAAATATAAACTCACCATGGGATGCCAGTGATGACATCCCTTCCTCTGGGAACTCTGGGTACAGACTTATCATGACCACTGGGTCCCTCATCAGAGAGCCTGAGAGAGTGAGAGTGAGAGTGAGAGTGAGAGTGAGAGTGAGAGTGAGAGAGAGAGAGAGTCAGTGACAGCTTGATCCCTCAGTCCCATAATCCCAGTGATCTGCAGGTCCTACCTGATGGGGCGGTGGCCACTCCTGCCTCCACTATAGCAGAGGGCTGATGGGTATCATGATAGTACAGAAGCAGCTCAACGTCCTTATCAAACATGTGACCAGGACTCAGATTCACCTACACACATAAAAACACATGCATAAAACTGCTGTGCTCACACACCCAGATAAACACATGAAGACACACAGTACCGTAGCCTGAGTGTGATCAGAGAGGAGGAACACTAGAGGATCCAGAGTGCAGTTGGACTCTAGTTTGGAGATGGGCTTTGGAGAGCTCACATGGACACCGAGAGTCAGCGTGTAGGGAACAGCTCCACATGAAATCTCTGAGACTATACCAGCACTTGAACCTGACACACACAAACACACAGTGTGTTAAAATCAGCTTCTCTCCGCTAGTAAAGTGTGTGTCAGCAGCTGCTGTAGGACCTGCTGGTGTGTATCGGGGGTTGAGTACAGCCGGCAGACAGAAGCGCAGCGAGTTGTCGGCCTGCACAGCGAGCTCGGTGACGTAGATGATGGTGACGGCAGCGTTCTGACCCGGCGACAGACACCCGACACTCAGTCTGAACACATCAGGACTCTCTGCGCTCTCTTCCAACAGAAACGCCTGCTGACCCGAACTCACAGCGTCATCATACCCGTCCCTCGCCTGCAAGACATAATTTTGTTACACGTTGGAAAAATATGCATATCAATGTCCAGCAGATTTCTATACTGACTCACAGTTTCTCTGTCTTGCACCTCTGCCACAATCTCCTGCTCTCTGATCTTGGCACTGAAGTGGCAGACAGCAGCATCAGCAGGCAGAGGGAAGACAAACAAGGCCTCCAGGGGGCGCTCTTCCTCATTCACATACTGCAGAGTGGAGGAGACTGTGGCTACATGATCCTGAACACAAACCTCCACTGAGATGCTCTTCAGAGGCACTGAGTCACACAAACCAACAGAACAACATCACAAATACAGCAGGACAACATCTCAATACAGCAGAACAACACCACAAACACAGCAGGACAACCCCACAAACACAGCAGGACAGGACAACCGCACAAACACAACAGGACAACATCTCAAACACAGCAGAACAACACCACAAACACAGCAGGACAACACCACAAACACAGCAGGACAGGACAACCCCATAAACACAGCAGGACAGGACATCCGCACAAACACAGCAGGACAGGACAACCGCACAAACACAGCCGCAGGACAACCCCACAAACACAGCAGGACAGGACAACCCCACAAACACAGCAGGACAGGACAACCGCACAAACACAGCAGGAGGACAGGACAACCGCACAAACACAGCAGGGACAGGACAAACAAACACAGCAGGACAGGACAACCGCACAAACACAGCAGGACAGGACAACCGCACAAACACAGCAGGACAGGACACAGCAGACAGGACAACCGCACAAACACAGCAGGACAGGACAACCGCACAAACACAGCAGGACAGGACAACCGCACAAACACAGCAGGACAGGACAACCCCACAAACACAGCAGGACAGGACAACCCCACAAACAACCAACCGCACAAACACAGCAGGACAGGACAACCGCACAAACACAGCAGCAGGACAACCCCACAAACACAGCAGCAGGACAGGACAAACACAGCAGGACAGGACAACCCCACAAACACAGCAGGACAGGACAACCGCACAAACACAGCAGGACAGGACAACCGCACAAACACAGCAGGACAGGACAACCCCACAAACACAGCAGCAGGACAACCCCACAAACACAGCAGGACAGGACAACCGCACAAACACAGCAGCAGGACAACCCCACAAACACAGCAGGACAGGACAACCCCACAAACACAGCAGGACAACCCCACAGGACACAACCCCACAAACACAGCAGGACAGGACAACCGCACAAACACAGCAGGACAGGACAACCCAAACACAGCAGGACAGGACAACCCCACAAACACAGCAGGACAGGACAACCCCACAAACACAGCAGGACAGGACAACCCCACAAACACAGCAGGACAGGACAACACAAACACACAGCAGGACAGGACAACCCCACAAACACAGCAGGACAGGACAACCCCACAAACACAGGAACCCCAGGACAGGACAAAACCCACAAACACAGCAGGACAGGACAACCGCACAAACACAGCAGGACAGGACAACCCCACAAACAGCAGGACAGCAACCCCACAAACACAGCAGGACAGGACAACCCCACAACCAGCAGGACAGGACAACCCCACAAACACAGCAGGACAGGACAACCCCACAAACACAGCAGGACAGGACAACCCCACAAACACAGCAGGACAGGACAACCCCACAAACACAGCAGGACAGGACAACAGCAGGACACAAAAACACAGCAGGGACAACCCACAAACACAGCAGGACAGGACAACCCCACAGGACACACAGCAGGACAGGACAACCCCACAAACACAGCAGGACAGGACAACAACCAAACACAGGACAACCGCACAAACACAGCAGGACAGGACAACCGCACAAACACAGCAGGACAGGAACCCCACAAACACAGCAGGACAGGACAAACACAGCAGGACAACCCCACAAACACAGCAGGACAGGACAACCCCACAAACACAGCAGCAGGACAGGACAACCCAACACAAACACAGCAGGACAGGACAACCGCACAAACACAGCAGGACAGGACAACCCCACAAACACAGCAGGACAGGACAACCGCACAAACACAGCAGGACAGGACAACCGCACAAACACAGCAGGACAACAACCGCACAAACACAGCAGGGACAGGACAACCGCACAAACACAGCAGGACAGGACAACCCACAGGAAACACAGCAGGACAGGACAACCGCACAAACAAGCAGGACAGGACAGCACAAACACAGCAGGACAGGACAACCGCACAAACACAGCAGGACAGGACAACCGCACAAACACAGCAGGACAGGACAACCGCACAAACACAGCAGGACAGGACAACCGCACAAACACAGCAGGACAGGACAACCCCACAAACACAGCAGACAGGACAACCCCACAAACACAGCAGGACAGGACAACCCCACAAACACAGCAGGACAGGACAACCGCACAAACACAGCAGGACAGGACAACAACGCACAAACACAGCAGGACAGGACAGGAGGACAGGACAACCCCACAAACACAGCAGGACAACCCCACAAACACAGCAGCAGGACAGGACAGCCCCACAAACACAGCAGGACAGGACAACCGCACAAACACAGCAGGACAGGACAACCAGGACAGGACAACACAGCACAGCAGACAGGACAACCGCACAAACACAGCAGGACAGGACAACCCCACAAACACAGCAGGACAGGACAACCCCACAAACACAGCAGGACAGGACAACCCCACAAACACAGCAGGACAGGACAACCCCACAAACACAGCAGGACAGGACAACCCCACAAACACAGCAGGACAGGACAACCCCACAAACACAGCAGGACAGGACAACCCACAAACACAGCAGGACAGGACAACCCCACAAACACAGCAGGACAGGACAACCCCACAAACACAGCAGGACAGGACAACCCCACAAACACAGCAGGACAGGACAACCCCACAAACACAGCAGGACAGGACAACACCACAAACACAGCAGGACAGGACAACCGCACAAACACAGCAGGACAGGACAACCCCACAAACACAGCAGCAGGACAACCCCACAAACACAGCAGGACAACCCCACAAACACAGCAGGACAGGACAACCCCACAAACACAGCAGGACAGGACAACCGCACAAACACAGCAGGACAGGACAACCGCACAAACACAGCAGGACAGGACAACCGCACAAACACAGCAGGACAGGACAACCGCACAAACACAGCAGGACAGGACAACCGCACAAACACAGCAGGACAGGACAACCGCACAAACACAGCAGGACAACACCCCAAACAAACCTCACATACAGCTCTCTGAGAGGTAAATAAAGGGTTTATTCATCATCATATATAACAGAATAAAGGTTAACAGGAAGATGTGAAAACTTGCCCTATTTAGCCGTTGAAAACTACTTTTCTTATCCTCTGAGGAAAAAATTCGGTTAAATACTGATATAGTATATCGAGGTAAATCCAAACTTCCCCAAATGAAAAAAAAAAAAAAAAAAAAATCTCAGTTCTCCCACGTATTACAAACGTTTTAATTAATGAAACAGGAAACAGGAACGTTACCTGGCTCGTTTGTCTCAGACAGAAGACCGCAGTTCATCATCCTCGCGCTCCGTTAGACGAAATGATGGTTTACTTCAAATCGAAAGTGAAACTCAAACACTCAACACTTTAAATCTGCTTTAAACCTTCACAGACTGACCTAACTCGTTGTTTTTTGAACGTTTATAAACATTTGGGGAAGGGGTGGGAGCTTTTTTACAGGGCTAATTTCCCGAAGTGGATGAATCACGGCGGCGGTATGAATCAGACGACCACGGCAGGATGAAATCATGCCTCATGAATCTTAAAGGGATAGTTCACCCAAAAATAAAAATCACTCTCAAATTGTTCTAAACCTGTATAAATGTCTTTGTTCTGCTGTACAAAAAGGGATATATTTGGAAGAATGTTTGTAACCAAGCAGATCTTGGGCCCCATTGACTACCATATGTTTTTATTTTTCATACAGCATTTAGTATCACATAGTAATACTGTACATGAAGACATGAGCATGTAGGCTATACTATGATAGTATACATACTCATGTCTTCATGTACAGTATGTGTGCAATACTGGCCTCAGTTAATTACATATATGCATGTACTACACAGACAATATTAGACATCTAACAGCTACATCCATTGCAAACTATACCCATGAAATACCATTGTATTTGTGTTCCTGTCATATGGCACCCTGGGAACACTTTTTGTCCTTGAAATACCTTTCCTGAAGGAGTTAAAAAGTTATTAACAGCCTACTTGAGGGTCTTTATATTATTCTTTATATTTTACCTTAATGCAGAAATTCTTCACGCAATTTTTTATTAAGCCTATGCCACCATATACAGGCCTACATTTAGGAAACGTTATGAAACAACATACACAGATCAGGCATAACATTATGACTAATATTGTGTTGACCTGTCGAGACATGGACTCTAGTAGACCCCTGGCACCAAGATGTTAGCAGCAGCTCCTTTAAGTCCTGTAAGTTGCGAGATGGGGCCTCCATGGATCAGACTTGTTTGTTCAGCACATCCCACAGATGCTCGATTGGATTGAGATCTGGGGAATTCGGAGGCCAAGTCAACACCTCAAACTCGTTGTTGTGCTACTCAAACCATTCCTGAAGCATTTGTGCTTTGTGTCAGGAGCATTATCCTGCTGGAAGAGCTACAGCCACCAGGGAATACCGTTTCCATGAAAGGCTGTACATGGTCTGCAACAATGCTTAGGTAGGTGGTACGTGTCAAAGTAACATCCACATGGATGGCAGGACCCAAGGTTTCCCAGCAATGCTCTGGGAATGCTCTCTCTTTACAGACCAGTGAGCTACCGGCTTTCTGGAAATATTCCCAATTTATACTCCAATTTATAAAGGAAGTGATATTCATGACCCACAAAATTATAGACCTATATCAATAATTTGTGTCATTTAAAAAAAATACAATGTATATTCAGCTTTAGGCAATGGTGACCTTACAGGGGCTATGTTTATCGATCTTAAGAAGGCTTTTGATCTAGTTGATCATCATATCAGATAAGCTGCATTCAGTTGGTCTTTCTCAAAACTCTTTATTATGGTTTAAGTCGTAATTGCATAACAGAAAACAATGTGTAGTTATTCAAGGGAAACAATCTGATTAATTTATTCAAGAAAGAGGTGTACCACAGGGCTCAGCATTGGGTCCTCTTCTTTTTTCTATTTTCATTAATTAATCTTCCCTTAGTTCTTTCACACTCTTCTGCTCTTCTCTATGCAGATGATACCTTCAAAACCCCACATGACCCAAATCCAAAATGTAGTCCAACCCGATGCATTGCAAGATCGGCTCTATGCTAATAATTTATTACTTAATAAAGCTATAAATCTCATACCATGGTTTTTGGTACAAAGCGTATATGTCTAAATTAAAATCTAATAACACTCTAAAAAATGCTGGGTTAAAAACAACCCAAGTTGGGTTGAAAATGGACTAACCCAGTAAATGGGTTGTTTTAACCCAGTGGTTGGGTCAAATGTTTGCTTAAAACAACCCGACCGTTGTGTTAAAACAACCCAATTGCTGGGTTAGTCCATTTTCAACCCAGCATTTTTTAGAGAGAATATAACAATAATTTGTAATGATAGTACATACCTGAACAGAGTAGACCAAATTAAATATTTTAATACTTTTAACCGTCACATTGACTATATACTTTGTAAAATTAATTTTGGAACAAGTGTATTGTACAGATCTAAAACTTGTCTTACATTTAACATTTGAAAAGA
The DNA here is from genome assembly GCA_018749465.1 of Paracanthobrama guichenoti. Taxonomy (NCBI): domain Eukaryota; kingdom Metazoa; phylum Chordata; class Actinopteri; order Cypriniformes; family Gobionidae; genus Paracanthobrama; species Paracanthobrama guichenoti. The sequence continues at coordinate 3,330,455 of CM031967.1, forward strand.
CTTGCTGCACAATATTACCCTTCTTTGATTATGCAGATTATCAGAATGCAACTAAAACTAATCTGTTGCCTCTTACAGCTTATAATAAATTGTGTAGATTTATTACTGGATGCCCATTTGTTACACACCATTGTATGTATGACTTACTCAAATGGTCTCCACTCAATATTAGAAGGCATCTTCACTTGCTTGCAATTTATTTTCAGATGTGCACATTTTAATTACCCCAATTATTTGAGACAGTATTTGATATCATATTCTTCATCATATCATTTAACACATTCTTCACATTATTCTTTAGTTAAGAACGTTTCTGGGAAGAAAGCAGTCAGGTTTAAGGCTCCTGCAGATTTACCTTTAAATGTACTATCTTTGACTCATTTCGTTGTTTTGAAACTTGTTGTAATTGCTTTAGATGATATCTCAATTATACACTCACCTAAAGGATTATTAGGAACACCTGTTCAATTTCTCATTAATGCAATTATCTAATCAACCAATCACATGGCAGTTGCTTCAATGCATTTAGGGGTGTGGTCCTGGTCAAGACAATCTCCTGAACTCCAAACTGAATGTCAGAATGGGAAAGAAAGGTGATTTAAGCAATTTTGAGCGTGGCATGGTTGTTGGTGCCAGCTGGGCCGGTCTGAGTATTTCACAATCTGCTCAGTTACTGGGATTTTCACACACAACCATTTCTAGGGTTTACAAAGAATGGTGTGAAAAGGGAAAAACATCCAGTATGCGGCAGTCCTGTGGGCGAAAATGCCTTGTTGATGCTAGAGGTCAGAGGAGAATGGGCCGACTGATACAAGCTGATAGAAGAGCAACTTTGACTGAAATAACCACTCGTTACAACCAAGGTATGCAGCAAAGCATTTGTGAAGCCACAACACGCACAACCTTGAGGTGGATGGGCTACAACAGCAGAAGACCCCACCGGGTACCACTCATCTCCACTACAAATAGGAAAAAGGCTACAATTTGCACAAGCTCACCAAAATTGGACAGTTGAAGATTGGAAAAATGTTGCCTGGTCTGATGAGTCTCGATTTCTGTTGAGACATTCAGATGGTAGAGTCAGAATTTGGCGTAAACCGAACGAGAACATGGATCCATCATGCCTTGTTACCACTGTGCAGGCTGGTGGTGGTGGTGTAATGGTGTGGGGGATGTTTTCTTGGCACACTTTAGGCCCCTTAGTGCCAATTGGGCATCGTTTAAATGCCACGGCCTACCTGAGCATTGTTTCTGACCATGTCCATCCCTTTATGACCACCATGTACCCATTCTCTGATGGCTACTTCCAGCAGGATAATGCACCATGTCGCAAAGCTCGAATCATTTCAAATTGGTTTCTTGAACATGACAATGAGTTCACTGTACTAAAATGGCCCCCACAGTCACCAGATCTCAACCCAATAGAGCATCTTTGGGATGTGGTGGAACGGGAGCTTCGTGCCCTGGATGTGCATCCCACAAATCTCCATCAACTGCAAGATGCTATCCTATCAATATGGGCCAACATTTCTAAAGAATGCTTTCAGCACCTTGTTGAATCAATGCCACGTAGAATTAAGGCAGTTCTGAAGGCGAAAGGGGGTCAAACACAGTATTAGTATGGTGTTCCTAATAATCCTTTAGGTGAGTGTGTATATTAATGCTAGGCATATTTTTATGTGTTATTTTTGTAGTAGTGCGTTTGTTGTTTTGAATTAGGTGACTGTTGTTTATTGTTTTGTCTTGTGGTTATTGTTTTGCTTTACGTTATTTAACTTTTGTGTATTAGGACTAGGGTGACCATATTTTGATTACCGAAAACCAGGACACTCGGCCCGGCAATGAGATACTTGTAGATTGCCCTAGTGCCGGTCAATTTAATAGCCCAATGAAAACCGGGACATTTTCATTACTTTATAAAAAACAGCCAGGACAGGACTTGAGAACAGGACATGTCCTGGGAAAACAGGACGTTTGGTCACCCTAATTAGCACCCCCTTGAAAACGAGAGAGATGATGAGGTATGAGGTTTTGGAAGTTTTGGAGGTGAGGACCCCTCAGGATGTGTGGGTATTCTGTTCGACGCCTGATTAGAAATCCTGCAAAACTGCTTCTTGACGTCTGTCGTACTAATTGTCAAAATATGTAACTTGATGTCTTTCAAATTATACATCCCCAAGACTACAGATATTCAAATGCGTTGATTTTTCCCATTCTCATTTTCTAATTATCCTCAGGAAGGTTAACTATTTGCATAGGAACATTGTTATTGTTCATTTCACAGATTTGCACAAGACCAAAGCCTATGCTTCAATTATTTACGCTATTTTTTTAGTATTTTCTAGCACTACGGAGAAGACGAACAGGTATTACCTGATCTTGCTCATACTGATCGTGATCTAACATCCTCTGTAATGCAACAGGTTTCACTTTTCATATTTGACAGCATTGCATTTTACCTGCAATACATGCTAAACTAGTTGCAAAGACCTTCTATAAACTGTCGCAATATGTATTAATCCCATATGAATTTGATTTGATTCAGGTGGAGTAACTTAAAAGCAGGACGTGTCCTCAAATCTGTCCGCACTAAGCCAAGAGAAAACTTGTCTTCGTGTCCGACAGCCTGAGGATCATATGTCTGCGCACTTGTGCAGTCACTGAATGAGTAAGAGCAGTATCCTGTTCCTTTGGTGTCAAATCCTTGTTCAAATGAGCACACCCCTACGGTAAGCAAAGCGTCACGAGACTCGCTCGCGCGCGGTGGGGAGCAGTCAAAGTTCGCGAAACCCGAACCGCACTATGGCGAAGGATTAGCTCATGAATATTAAATACGCGGAGCTTTTACGTTTTTTTTATTTGTATTATTATTATTATTATTATTTTATATATTTTTTAATACATTCTATTCATATTACAGGTTATACCTGTACACATGTGGCTTAAAAACACGTGTACTTGTGTTTTTATTTTATTTTTATTTTTTTAAAGAAATGTTATCACTATGTGTTTTCATACTGTTTTCTCTTGCCATAAATCTTCCTTGTCGTAATAATTTCTGTAATTTCTACTTAATTTCTACTCTATTTTCTTAAACAGTAATTAAATCCAACGTGCAATTAACTTATTACATTAGGGTGTAGGCTAGATGTAGTATCACTTTGAGTTTATTTAGAAAAGTAAGACTATTACTAAACTTATAAACATAACATTTTGAATTTTAGCAGGTTGAAATGTTCAGCATATACTAATTTGTAGAACGCACCGCGTGTTTATGAATATTCATAACTGGTCCGTGAATCTCATGAATATTAAGCAGCACAATCCTTCGCCATAGTAGGATTTGTAGTTTCGCCGGCGATCGCAGGTGAGCGAGGAAGTTCCCTCCGTCATTTCCAGACTTTTAGCAGGTGTCATGACTAAAAAGTTAGGCGTGTGAATATTAGTTTTGCTTGTAAGTATCATGAGAAAGTGGTTCAATGTGAAATAAATCCGAAGCGACTCCTGTTGCCATGGCTCTGTCGGAGTTGTATACAAAGGTATGAGGAACAAATCACTTTTCAAAAGTGTTCAGAAAGTTTCTTTACATTATATTTTAGTCTAGCATGGATGCATTAGAGAAGATAATGATCTTGTCAAAGACGTTATTTACGAAATAAATGAGTCAAACTTAAAAAGTTGTGACATATGGTCAGAAGTTGTGTTATTGTTGAAAGCGCAGTGCAAGCACAAAACCATAACAGCTATGTAATGTGAGTTTTCTGTCTGTTTTAGTATAACAGGGTGTGGATCCCTGACTCCGAACATGTGTGGAAATCTGCGGAGATTCTGGCAGATTTCAAGCCTGGAGACACTGAGCTGGAACTACAGCTGGAGGATGGGACGGTAGGACAAAACACTGTATTAAAGGGACAGTTCACCCAAAAATGAAAATCAGCCCATGATTTACTCACTCTCAAGTCATCCTAGGTGTATATGACTTTCTTCTTTCAGACGATGCATCCATGCATCTTTCTCTAATGCATCCATGCTAGACTAAAATATAATGTAAAGAAACTTTCTGAACACTTTTGAAAAGTGATCTGTTTCTCATACCTTTGTATACATTTAGCACAATTTCCAAGTGAATAGATCTTGTTGATCTAAACTGATTTTTGATTCTCAGTCTAATGATTGTTCGCTCCAAAACGTGTCAGCGTTATTTCATTGTATAAGTCATCACATGCACAATAGTCTGTTCAATTGTCACAATTAGTCAAAAACATAATACCATGAATGCCATATATGAATCCCTTGGAACATTTGATAAATTTATTACAGCAATTGACAGTCAGGTGAAACTAGAACTTGACTAACGAAGGAGGAGTTTCACACATCTCAGATGACCAGTCAAACAGTATGTGCCTCGCTCCACAGTCTACTCCATCATCCAAACCTTTCACAGGGAAAACAGTTATGTAGTCAGTCAATGATGGAATTATATGTTGTATAGGACAGGTAAGTTCACCTGTCTTCAACAAAAATGGAAGGCAACGTCGCAGTAAGAGGAAGAGTGAGGATGAGAGGGGGGAGCCCATGGAGGAAGAGGGGTAGAGAGAGGAAGAGAGGGGAAGAGAGGGGAAGGGGGTAGGGAGGGTAGATGGGGGAAGGGGGATGAGAGGGGAAGGGGGGAGAGGATAGAGAGGAGATGAGAGGGGAAGGGGGAATGAGAGTGGAAGGGGGATGAGAGGGGTGAAGAGGGGAAGGGGGGATGAGAGTGGAAGGGGGATGAGAAGGGTGGAGAGGGGAACGGGGATGAGAGGGGAACGGGGATGAGAGTGGAAGGGGGATGAGAGGGGAAAGGGGGATGAGAGGGGATGAGAGTGGAAGGGGATGAAGGGAGAGGAACGGGATGAGAGGGGAAGGGGGATGAGAGGGAAGGGGATGAGAAGGGTGGAGAGAGGAGGGATGAGGGGAGGGGATGAGAGGAAGGGGGATGAGGGGAAGGGGAGAGGGGGTAGAAGGGGAGAGGGTAGAGAGGGGAAAGGGAGAGGAGGAAGGGGTAGAGAGTGGAAGAGGGGAGAGGAGAGGAGAGGGGGGGGGTAGAGAGTGGAAGGGGAGATGAGAGGGGAAGGGGGTAGAGAGTGGAAGGGGAGATGAGAGGGGAGGGGTAGAGAAGGGATGAGGGGAAGGGGGAAGAGAGGGGAAGGGGTAGAGAGTGGAAGGGAGATGAGAGGGGAAGGGGGAGAGAAGGGATGAGGGAAGGGGATGAGAGAAGGGTGGATGAGAGGGGAGGGGTAGAGAGGGGAAGGGGATGAGAGTGGAAGGGGGGATGAGAGTGGAAGAGGGGATGAGAGGGAGGGGGTAGAGGGGGAGAGAGGGAAAGAGAGGGGAAGGGGATGAGAGGGAAGGGGATGAGAGGGGAAGAGAGGGGAAGGGGATGAGAGGAAGGGGGATGAAAGTGGAAGGGGATGAGAGGGGAAGGAGATGAGAGGGGAAGAGAGGGGAAGGGGATGAGAGGGAAGGGGGATGAGAGTGGAAGAGAGGGGAAGAGAGATGAAGGGGGAAGACAGGGGATGAGAGAGTAGAGAGGGGATGAGAGGGGAAGGGGGGATGAGAGGGGTAGAGAGGGGAAGGGGGATGAGAGTGGAAGGGGGATGACAGGGGAAGAGAGTAGAGAGGGGATGAGGGGAGAGGGTAGAGAGGGGAAGAGAGGGGAAGGGGATGAGAGGGTAGAGAGGGGAAGAGAGGGGAAGGGGGGATGAGAGGGGGAGAGGGTAGAGGGGGAAGAGAGGGGAAGGGGATGAGAGGGTAGAGAGGGGAAGAGAGGGAAGGGGATGAGAGGGTAGAGAGGGAAGAGGGGGATGAGGGAGGAGAGGGTAGAGAGGGAGAGGGGAAGGGGGATGAGAGGGGAAGGGGGATAGAGAGGGGAAGAGGGGAAGAGATGGGATGAGAGGGGAAGGGGGGATGAGAGGGGAAGGGGGGATGAGAGTGGAAGGGTAGAGGGGTAGAGACTGGGCTAAAGGCTGATTTATACTTCTGTGTTGGTCCTGCGCTGTAGCCTCTACACCGCGGGCTACGCGGTCGATTTTCATTTATACTTCAGCGTCGTTGTCTGCGGTAGTACACATGCAGAGGGAGCATGATACCCTAAGGGAGGGGTTCTGGCAGACCAATCACAGCGCTTGTGGTCCGCGTGGAATCGGCGCATTGTTACATTTTTGGAGAGGTGCGCATCAGGCTACGTACGTCGTAGTCTATGCGTGCTACACACAGCCTACGATGTAGCTACTGCGTACACTCGACTGAAAGGTGGACATGGGGGATATTTCAGTGTCCTTTGCCATAGTGACAAAACATCTAAACATTTTGACTTGCAGTACTTACACAATGCCAAAGGGACTAAGCATTTCGGGGGCACTGAAGGAAATGTAGTTTTGACACATGAGTGAACTGTTTTGGGAGAGGTATGAGCTTTTGCAGGTGAACCATGGTGTTGTGCCGAACCATCCACGTTATTTTGGCAAAAGCACCAGGAGTGTTGAGAACGTCATGAGCCAAAGCAATTGAGAAGAATCTTTGCCATTTTCGTGGCACTGACTCTTTATATGGGAAAGGAATTTAGTTTTGAAACATGAGTGAACAGTTTTGGGAGAGATATTAGCTCTTGCAAGTGAGCTATAGTGTTGTGCTGAACTGTAAGACTGTTTTACCAAATGAGCTTATAATTTTGAGAATGTCATTTCTGTTTCAAGAAATGAGCCAAACCAATGGAGAAAAACTGTAAATAATATCCTGGCTCTTCCAAGCTTTATAATGGGAGTGAATGGTACTTTAGTTTTTGAAGCCCAAAAAAGTGCATCCATCCATCCATCATAAAACTAATCCATACGGCTCCAGGGGGTTAATAAAGGCCTTCTGAAGCAAAGCCATGCGTATGTGTAAGAAAAATATCCACTTAATTATCCACTTAACTATAATCACTGGCTTCCGGTAACGGCTGTACACAAAGTCTAGTTCCGGCGTAAGAGTGACCTCTGACCCGATGCATGACGTAGGAGTAGAGTATACTCAGGTGAGAGTAGACGCCTCTCACGGTTCAAACTTATAGGGCTGGGTGGGCAACAAACTCAAGCTCCTCCCACATTTCTCTTTAAAAAAACATTTCTCCTTTTAGACTTCTAATTCGTGACCGATGTTTTGCTCTTTCCTCTGTGCTTCTACATTCATCAATACGTCATGCGTCGGGTCAGAGGTCACTCTTCCGCAGGAACTAGACTTGTGTACAGCCGTTACCAGAAGCCAGTGATTATAGTTTATAATGTTAAAAATCAGGATATTTTTTCTCACAAAAAGGCATGGCTTCACTTCAGAAGGCCTTTATTAACCCCTGGAGACGTATGGAGTACTTTTATGATGGATGGATGGATGGATGCGATTTTTGTGCTTTAAAATCTCAGGCTCTATTCACTGCCATTATAAAGCTTGGAAAAGCCAGGATATTTTTTCATATAACTCCAGTTGTGTTCGGCTGAAAGAAGAAAGTCATATACACCTAGGATGACTTGAGGGTGAGTGAATTATGGGAGAATTTTCATTATTCGGTGAACTATCCCTTTAAATGACCAGTTAAAATGACCCAAAAAATACATTCAGATAAATATTAACCTAAAATATTAATGTTGATTGAAAAGATTTACACTCACCTAAAGGATTATTAGTAACACCATACTAATACTGTGTTTGCCCCCCTTTCGCCTTCAGAACTGCCTTAATTCTCCGTGGCATTGATTCAACAAGGTGCTGAAAGCATTCTTTAGAAATGTTGGTCCATATTGATAGGATAGCATCTTGCAGTTGATGGAGATTTGTGGGATGCACATCCAGGGCACGAAGCTCCTGTTCCACCACATCCCAAAGATGCTCTATTGGGTTGAGATCTGGTGACTGTGGGGGCCATTTTAGTACAGTGAACTCATTGTCATGTTCAAGAAACCAATTTGAAATGATTCGAGCTTTGTGACATGGTGCATTATCCTGCTGGAAGTAGCCATCAGAGAATGGGTACATGGTGGTCATAAAGGGATGGACATGGTCAGAAACAATGCTCAGGTAGGCCGTGGCATTTAAACGATGCCCAATTGGCACTAAGGGGCCTAAAGTGTGCCAAGAAAACATGCCCCACACCATTACACCACCACCACCACCAGCCTGCACAGTGGTAACAAGGCATGATGGATCCATGTTCTCATTCTGTTTACGCCAAATTCTGACTCTACCATCTGAATGTCTCAACAGAAATCGAGACTCATCAGACCAGGCAACATTTTTCCAGTCTTCAACTGTCCAATTTAGATGAGCTCGTGCAAATTGTAGCCTCTTTTTCCTATTTGTAGTGGAGATGAGTGGTACCCGGTGGGGTCTTCTGCTGTTGTAGCCCATCCGCCTCAAGGTTGTGCGTGTTGTGGCTTCACAAATGCTTTGCTGCATACCTCGGTTGTAATGAGTGGTTATTTCAGTCAAAGTTGCTCTTCTATCAGCTTGAATCAGTCGGCCCATTCACCTCTGACCTCTAGCATCAACAAGGCATTTTCGGCCACAGGACTGCCGCATACTGGATGTTTTTCCCTTTTCACACCATTCTTTGTAAACCCTAGAAATGGTTGTGCGTGAAAATCCCAGTAACTGAGCAAATTGTGAAATACTCAGACCGGCCCGTCTGGCACCAACAACCACGCCACGCTCAAAATTGCTTAAATCACCTTTCTTTCCCATTCTGACATTCAGTTTGGAGTTCAGGAGATTGTCTTGACCAGGACCACACCCCTAAATGCATTGAAGCAACTGCCATGTGATTGGTTGATTAGATAATTACATTAATGAGAAATTGAACAGGTGTTCCTAATAATCCTTTAGGTGAGTGTATATACAATTATACTTAAAAAAAAAAAAAAGTAAAATCAAAGTGGTGCCTTTACAAACGGCAGTGAAAAGTTAATTCCACTTTTGTTGTAGTATTTTTTAATTGTTGTTTTTCCCAATAAATTATTTGTAAATACTGAAATTTTTTTTGACATTTTTACCTATTTGAAAGTACATTAAATACTGATCTATTAAGCATTGTTAAAATTCTTGTTGATGTTCATAATGAAAGTTATTATAAATTAATCAGTTTAATCACACTACTAGAAACGTTGACTTTAACAGAACCGGGCCTGACGTGTGAATCTCTCTTGCAGGAGTTGCAGTATCCTCTGGAAGGGGGTGAGAAGTTGCCACCCCTCCGTAACCCGGACATCTTGGTGGGTGAGAATGACCTCACGGCCCTCAGCTACCTTCACGAGCCGGCCGTGCTACACAACCTCAAAGTCAGATTCGTCGAGTCCAAAATCATCTATACATATTGTGGTAGGGTGGCTGTAGAATGGCTTTCTTGATGTGAACCCCTTTCTTTAATGTTAGAGCATCACCATGATATTTACCATCTCAGGAATTATCCTGGTGGCAGTCAATCCATACAAGCAGCTTCCCATCTATGGAGATGCAGTCATCCATGCGTACTCTGGTCAAAACATGGGCGACCTGGACCCTCATATATTTGCTGTGGCTGAAGAGGCCTACAAACAAATGGCCAGGTGAAGCACCATGTCTTAAACCATCCCTTTTAAACCTTGGTTGATTCAGGAAGACTTTGTGCTTTGGATTGACACAATTTGTTGAATAACCAACTGTGCAGGTTTTACAGGCTGAGCTCAAAATGAGCATATTTTTTCTTCAAACTGCAGGAATAACAAGAATCAGTCCATCATTGTGAGTGGTGAGTCCGGGGCTGGAAAGACCGTATCAGCTCGTTATGCTATGAGGTACTTCGCTATGGTCAGCAAATCTGGCAGCAAAACTCGGGTGGAGGATAAAGTTTTGGCATCCAACCCCATCACTGAGGTAAAAATGTGTTTTTGACCAAACCACCATGTTTCTACGAGCAGGATCAGATCACTGGTTCATCATACCAAAATAATCTGATGTGTTTGCAGGCCATTGGAAATGCAAAAACAACCAGAAATGACAACAGCAGTCGATTCGGGAAGTACACTGAGATCAGCTTCGACAAAAGATACCAGATCATTGGTGCCAATATGAGGACGTACCTTCTGGAAAAGTCAAGGGTTGTGTTTCAGGTGAAAGGAGCTTTTTGTTTTCGTTTGGTCAACAGATTAACAAAATAATAAAGGTACAAAACTCATAATGTCTCGTTTGTTCCCCCTGCAGTCAGAGAATGAGAGAAATTATCACATCTTCTACCAAATGTGTGCTTGTGCAAATCAGCCAGAGTTCAAAGGCTTGAGACTGTGTGAGTGTTTCTTTACATTATATATTTTTACTAAGCACAGAAATAGGAATAGCTACAAAAGATGCACTTATAAGAGAAACAGAAGTTATGCAAAAATAACATTAGATAGATAGATAGATAGATAGATAGATAGATAGATAGATAGATAGATAGATAGATAGATAGATAGATAGATAGATAGATAGATAGATAGATAGATAGATAGATAGAAAGACATACAGATAGATAGATAGATAGATAGATAGATAGATAGATAGATAGATAGATAGATAGATAGATAGATAGATAGATAGATAGATAGATAGATAGATAGATAGATAGATAGATAGATAGATAGATAGATAGATAGATAGACAGACAGGCAGGCAGATAGATAGATAGACAGACAGGAGGACAGACGGACAGACAGATAGAAAGACATACAGATAGATAGATAGATAGATAGATAGATAGATAGATAGATAGATAGACGGACAGGCAGATAGATAGACAGACAGACGGACGGACAGACAGATATAAGACATACAGATAGATAGATAGATAGATAGATAGATAGATAGATAGATAGATAGATAGATAGATAGATAGATAGATAGATAGATAGATAGATAGACGGACAGGCAGATAGATAGACAGACAGGCAGATAGATAGACAGACAGGAGGACGGACGGACAGACAGACAGAAAGACAGACAGAGAGATAGATAGATAGATAGATAGATAGATAGATAGATAGATAGATAGATCGGATCTAGATAGATAGATGTCCGATCAGATCTAGATCGACAGACAGACAGGCAGATAGATAGATAGACAGACAGGAGGACGGACAGACAGATAGAAAGACATAGATAGATAGATAGATAGATAGATAGATAGATAGATAGATAGATAGATAGATAGATAGATAGATAGATAGACGGACAGGCAGATAGATAGACAGACAGGAGGACGGACGGACAGACAGATAGAAGACAGAGATAGATAGATAGATAGATAGATAGATAGATAGATAGATAGATAGATAGATAGAAGGACAGGCAGATAGATAGACAGACAGGAGGACGGACGACAGACAGATAGAAAGACAGACAGATAGATAGATAGATAGATAGATAGATAGATAGATAGATAGATAGATAGATAGATAGATATCTATCTATCTATCTATCTATCTATCTATCTGCCTGTCTTTCAGGCAGATCTAGATAGATCGGACAGACAGAAAGACAGGAGATAGATAGATAGACAGACAGGAGGACGGACAGACAGATAGAAAGACATACAGATAGATAGATAGATAGATAGATAGATAGATATAGATAGATAGATAGATAGATAGATAGATAGATAGATAGATAGATAGACAGATAGATAGATAGATAGACAGACAGGAGGACGGACGACAGACAGATAGAAAGACATACAGATAGATAGATAGGTAGATAGGTAGATAGGTACACAGATAGAAAGACATACAGATAGATAGAAGGACGACAGACAGACAGAAAGATAGATAGATAGATAGATAGATAGATAGATAGACAGACAGACAGAAGATGGACAGACAGACAGATAGAAAGACATACAGAAAGACAGGCAGATAGATAGATAGATAGATAGATAGATAGATAGATAGATAGATAGATAGATAGATAGATAGATAGATAGATAGATAGATAGAAGGACAGATAGATAGATAGATAGAGATAGATAGATAGATAGATAGATAGATAGATAGATAGATAGATAGATAGATAGATAGATAGATATAATTTATGATTGCACACTGTTTTGTAGTAATACTTACTTGGCATTAAAGGGATAGTTGTTCCAAACCTTCTTACTTCCGTTGAACACAAAAGAATCAATTTAGTAGAATAGGACAATAATAAAATATCATCTGTCATCAAACAGTTGACACGGCCCATTGACTTCCCTAGTATGGAAAAAATGGGGTCCATCAACATTACAGACATTCTTCAAAATATCTTCTTTTGTGTTCAGCAGAAGAAAGAAACTCATACAGGTTTAGAACATCTTGAGGGTGAGTAAGTGATGACAGGATTTTTATTTTTGGGTGAACTCTTCCTTTAAGTTAATATTTTTCTCTTTAAAATATATAAAGAACAGCTTTCAATTTATATAAGTAAAATGAGACTAATAATGTAGGGTGGAAATTCTGTCTGTAATGACAGCATGCTCTTCATCTGTTGATTAGTGGGCGCAGAAAAGTTTAATTACACCCGTTTGGGTGGTGAGACAGAGATCGAGGGTGTGGACGACCGCGCTGATATGGCTGAAACACTCAGAACCTTCAGTCTACTGGGTAACAGATTAATTTTAGCATATTTATCAAGCACATGGTTGTCCATCAGTTAACTTGGCTGTCTTGTTTCTCTTCAGGTCTTAAGGACAGTTTTCAGGCTGATGTGTTTAAGGTGCTCGCTGCAATTCTGCATTTAGGAAATGTAGTCATCAAGGCGAACAGCTCTGAGAGATCATCCATCGGTGTAAGATTTTTTAGACAACCTTGATGTTTTGTTTTTCAATTGATAATACACAGAGTTGCCATTTTGTAATACTTTCTTCTTTCTCTCCAGTCCAGAGACCCTCACTTGGCCATATTCTGTGACCTGATGGGTGTCAACATGGAGAATATGTGCCGTTGGCTATGTCACAGACGGATAGTCTTATCAGCAGAGACGGTGGTGAAACCACAGCCTAAGGAACGTGCCATCAACGCTCGAGATGCCATGGCCAAACACATCTACGCCCATCTTTTCGACTGGGTCATCCACAAAATCAACCAGGCACTAATGGTCCCTGGAAAGCAACATTCATTTATTGGGGTGTTGGATATTTATGGGTACGTTGAATTCATCTACATGTATATTTGCATCAGTATGGACCACTTTCTCATTTCCACGGTTCTCACAAGTCATCATAGGTGAACGGAAACTTTCCCATTTGCCCCGATATCAAAAGAAAAAATCCATGATAGCATTTCAGGGCTTGACATTAACACCCAACAACCCACCAAATGCGGGTGTATTTCAGCAGTGGCGTGTAACAGTCACTCCTACCAGCCACTTTGGCCAGTTGAATTTTATATCTAAAAATAATTCAACTGTAGTCTTTTAAAAAGGCATCTGAAATAATAAACTAAGTGCAATGTAGTGTCGTCAAACACTACTAATTTTCCACAGAATAGACATACGATACCAGCATCTCTATCCCTCTCTCTCATCTCTCTGACACACAAACCCACCTCTTCTCACTTGTTTAATTTGCTCCGGATGAATATTGTTGCTGTTACAGGGCTTTAATTTCACTGTGGGATTGTGTGTATTGCTCATAATTTTACTCATTCCCACAGATTTTGTTCTCACACCAAAAGTGCAGCACATAAAGCCGCCTCTCAGCACTAAATTTAGTTTTTTCCATTGCTTATTGCACTTAGTCAAAGACACAAAATAATGTCAAAATGCCGGTCTCTGAGTATTCACATAAACACAGTCAGATCTGTTTTAAGTGAATGTAAACAGCAGAGAAAGAAAACGCACATGTAACAGTGTAATGGATCCGTGTGTCAGCTCTTAAAGTGACAGCAGCCTAATAAACCTGCTGCCAAATTATCAGATGATATTAAACATATCGATATGGCAGTTTTGGTATCGATGGTATATACTGAGGGGCTAGTAAGTTTTTCAAAGTTTCTATGATTTTACAAAAGAGGAACAGAAATGGGAGATTCTGATAAATTCACGATGAGATGGCACTCATGCAGCAGTAGTTTTCTGTCATTTTTAAATTGGCATGAAGCGCTGTGACATATATCAGAGTAAAACGGTTTCTTGAACAAGAACAAAATTAGAACGGGGCTTGATTTTGTCCATGGGGAATTGATTGGATGTTATGGTTTGCCATTGGTCGATCTCATGTGAGTGACAGGTTGCCCCGCCCTCATGACAGTAAACGCATCATCAGAGAAGAGAAGAGATGTCACTACAAGAGTGAGGGGAAGATATCATTTATAATGAATACTGCAATATTCCATGAATCAAGAATTGTCCATTTTGATTTCATGGTGACTTTAATGCATAGGCAACATAACGCGTATAGTGCTATAAATGTACATAAAAACAATTTAAATACTTTGCTAGATTACAATAATATCTGTGGAAATCTGTGTCATCACAGTCTAAAAACTAAGGGTCCATTTGTGTAGCTCTTTTGTAATGTTGTTCTGTCGTTCGGCTTCCTCTAGATTTGAGACCTTTGACGTTAACAGTTTCGAGCAGTTCTGCATTAACTACGCCAACGAGAAGCTGCAACAGCAGTTCAACCTGGTGCGTTCCTTTTGATCCCTTTGATTGATTTGATTGAAGAAATATGATTTGAAGGAAATATTCATAGACACGTCATTGATCATTATCATCCCATCAGCACGTGTTTAAACTGGAGCAGGAGGAGTACATGAAAGAGGACATTCCATGGACGCTGATCGATTTCTACGACAATCAGCCCGTTATTGATCTCATCGAGGCTAAGATGGGCATCCTGGACCTTTTGGATGAGGAGTGTCTGGTGAGAATAACACTGTTGTGAAAGTTTTCTGCTCTAAACCAACTTAAATCGCGGCACGCTACAAGAAAGTGGCCATTTATATTTCTGATGCGACTTGCTGGGTAGCCCCGCCCACACTGAAATCTCGTTGGTTGCACACAGCTGAATATTAAGCATCTGATGTGTTCTGATTGGCTGTTTTTTTTTTTTTAAGTATCAAGGACAGAAAAATGACATCATATGCGTATGAGTTGATGATGAAATTCCAATTCCAAACTCGATTTGATACAAAGTTTCCACATGTTGTCTATTTAATGTCATTGAGTTCTCTGAGAAGGATATTTGTTCGCTAACTGAATGCTCTCCCACAGTTCCCACAGGGCACTGATAAAAACTGGCTGCAAAAGCTGTACAATTTTCTAGATTCAAATCCGCTGTTTGAGAAGCCTCGTTTGTCTAATGACTCTTTTATGATCCAGCATTTCGCTGATAAGGTGAGAGACTATTACTTCTCTGTATTGTCTTATATAATAATAAAGTGAAAAAGGTGCATTAAAGAGCTGAAACTGTTTTCTTTAGGTAGAATACCAGTGTAAAGGTTTTTTGGAGAAGAACAGAGACACGCTTTATGAAGAGCTAGTCGACATCATGCGCACTAGTCAGGTATCAACCTATTGTGATCTTTGAAGAACGAGTCTGTGAGTTCAGCGTCATTATAATGTTGTGTATCTAATTTCTATGCTGTTAGTTTGCTCTCTTGGCAGATTTTTTTAAAGAGGAGGAACCAAATTCTGTCCACAAAATGATCAAAGTTAAACCAGCACAAGCCAGAGTCAAAGCTTCAAACAAGCAGCTGAGAGCCACCGTAGGAGACAAGGTACAAAATCACAGACAATACTAGTCTAGCGATTGATAATAATAATAATGACCGCTTTGCTGATTAACTAGTTTTCAAAGATTTTAATAAGATATATATATATATATATATATATATATATATATATATATATATATATATATATATATATATATATATATATATATATATATATATATATATATATATATATATATATATATATATATATATATATATATATATATATATATATATATATATATACACACACACACACTCACCTAAAGGATTATTAGGAACACCTGTTCAATTTCTCATTAATGTAATTATCTAATCAACCAATCACATGGCAGTTGCTTCAATGCATTTAGGGGTGTGGTCCTGGTCAAGACAATCTCCTGAACTCCAAACTGAATGTCAGAATGGGAAAGAAAGGTGATTTAAGCAATTTTGAGCGTGGCATGGTTGTTGGTGCCAGACGGGCCGGTCTGAGTATTTCACAATCTGCTCAGTTACTGGGATTTTCACGCACAACCATTTCTAGGGTTTACAAAGAATGCTGTGAAAAGGGAAAAACATCCAGTATGCGGCAGTCCTGTGGGCGAAAATGCCTTGTTGATGCTAGAGGTCAGAGGAGAATGGGCCGACTGATTCAAGCTGATAGAAGAGCAACTTTGACTGAAATAACCACTCGTTACATCCGAGGTATGCAGCAAAGCATTTGTGAAGCCACAACACGCACAACCTTGAGGCGGATGGGCTACAACAGCAGAAGATCCCACCGGGTACAACTCATCTCCACTACAAATAGGAAAAAGAGGCTACAATTTGCACGAGCTCACCAAAATTGGACAGTTGAAGACTGGAAAAATGTTGCCTGGTCTGATGAGTCTCGATTTCTGTTGAGACATTCAGATGGTAGAGTCAGAATTTGGCGTAAACAGAATGAGAACATGGATCCATCATGCCTTGTTACCACTGTGCAGGCTGGTGGTGGTGGTGTAATGGTGTGGGGGATGTTTTCTTGGCACACTTTAGGCCCCTTAGTGCCAATTGTGCATCGTTTAAATGCCACGGCCTACCTGAGCATTGTTTCTGATCATGTCCATCCCTTTATGACCACCATGTACCCATTCTCTGATGGCTACTTCCAGCAGGATAATGCACCATGTCACAAAGCTCCAATCATTTCAAATTGGTTTCTTGAACATGACAATGAGTTCACTGTACTAAAATGGCCCCCACAGTCACCAGATCTCAACCCAATAGAGCATCTTTGGGATGTGGTGGAACGGGAGCTTCGTGCCCTGGATGTGCATCCCACAAATCTCCATCAACTGCAAGATGCTATCCTATCAATATGGGCCAACATTTCTAAAGAATGCTTTCAGCACCTTGTTGAATCAATGCCACGGAGAATTAAGGCAGTTCTGAAGGCGAAAGGGGGCAAACACAGTATTATTTGCAGTGATTATTATGTTTCTAGCATGTTATATGTTTGGCAACAGTTCTTCTAACACTCATTGATGGAGTGAGAGACTTTACAGAGTGCTGGACTCTTGCATTGTCCTCAAAATTGATGCACTTCTTGATGGAAATAAATGTTGTGATGTTATTTTCCTCAAGAGGTGCATACATTTTTGCTCAAGATCTTGCGACTTTCAGTGAATTTAAGATCTGGACTCACAGGTGCCAATTCATGTGTGAAAATGATTCTTCATTTTTGTTTACATGGTTATTTAAGGCCCTGTCGGATCACAAGTAGACACGGGAGACACATTCCCGTTTACACCTGGTGTTTTAATCCATGTCTTGATGAGCTTTCGTTTCTGCTCTGACATCCTCATGTGCGTGTGTGTTAGAAATCAGGCCTGGAGAGAGAACATTGTGCTTGGTATGTTTTTCATCTTTAAACCAAACTTGGGTCTCCAGCCGACAAAGTTTAAATCCCGTCTGGCTAGCGTGCTTCCCATAATGTTTCCGCATTTGATCAGTAGGTGGAGAGTAGGCGGTCTTTTACGCCACATGAGCGTTTACACTACGAAAGCAGTCTGGTCGAATGCATTTTATGCTACCTCTGGAAGTGGTCAAAAGTGGACAAGCTCAAAACGTTTTAGACCCCTGTTAAAACACCTGTATTTAGCGTCGTCCACTTGTGATCCGATCGACTAAAATGCATCTTAATACCAGGTATAAACAGGGCCTAAGAAATGAAAAGCTACACACTGTTAGAAGAACTGTTGCCAAACATATAAGATGCTAGAAACATAATAATCACTCTAATGACCCAATCATAGAATCTTAAGCATTTCCTTATTTAAATCCAAACTGCAACTTTTTTCGGCCAGTCAGTGTATCAGTGAATTAGTGAGCATAAAAAAGCCATGAAGACAGTAACTGCCGGTGTAATAATGTAACTTGCTAAAAGAGTCCTGTGCTCAGCCATGTTTGTTTACATTGAAATACAGCATGTGAGAGCAGCAAAGATCGCGGCGTTTAGATCCAATCTATAAACTTATCTTAGTGATTATTTGAATGCTTGTAACACCAATAACGATATTAAGTGGTTGAAAAGACTTTGTGAACTGCTCATTCTGGGTCAGCAGTTGCACGAACACGGTGTGATCATAAATACTCATGGACTTTCAGTGAGACAAAAGCAATTCTGTACAGGATATGTAACATCTTTAACATCTTTATCTGCTGTCTGATCACAGTTTCGAAGTTCCTTGTACCTGTTAATGGAGACGCTGAACGCTACCACACCTCATTATGTGCGCTGTATTAAACCCAATGAGGAGAAACTGCCATTTGAGTAAGTGACATGGCTGAATTATTTTATTTGGGACGTTCTGTTGTTTGTATACAGTAAATGAAACTTGGTGTGTTGGCTCAGGTACGACTCAAAGCGTGTGGTGCAGCAGCTGAGGGCCTGTGGTGTGCTGGAGACCATCCGCATCAGTGCCCAGAGTTACCCATCCAGGTGACCAGCACCCCAATCATTAACTCAAGCCAACTTGAGTTAACTTATATGTGAAGCTCTCAGATATCACAAGTTTTAGTTTAGCCTAAACTCTCAAAGCACCATCGAAAAACATCACTATGTGGCCTTTTTAACTTAATTTAAAAACTCTGTAATCATGTTATCACGTGACTGAATGACACAAAACAGAAATATTTAGCAAGGCATATCTATAGTGATATATCTAGGGAAGAATATAATTTTTCCTTTCAAGTAAAACTATAAAATAATGAAAATTTACTTAAAATAAAGCTGAAATTAAATTCAATTAAATGTTGCCTTGGCTACTAACTGAAATAAAATGGTTTTAGGTTGAAGTACTAAAATGACTAAAATCAAGCTGAAATTAAAATAAATTAAGGCTAAATAGAAATGTTTTTAAAAAGACAAAAATAACAAGCACATAACAAAAATAAATGAAAACATAAAAGATATAGAAATATTAATGACAAAAGCACATATAAAATGTGAAATAAAAATGACAAAAGCACATATAATGACTTTTATTTTATTACATTTTTAAATAAATGCTATAATATTTATTTGATTGTTTATACACAATTCTTTAAAATCCTATAATGTGAAAAATGACTGTAATATGAAATAAATATTTATGTAGTATTTAAAAAAATAAATAATTGTAAAAGTAATCAGTCATCATTTGAATCGTTTTCCTCAAGAAAAATATAATTATTTGTTTTGTTTCTTTTCCTTATACCTTTGTGTGAAATGTGACCTGGACAAAATTTAATTTTTACTGTATATTTTAATACAACAAAAAGTGAAAATTCCAACCAAACTGCAACACAAAAACACATCAGAAGATTCAACCAAGCAAGGTTAAAATGCCACAGAGCAGCATCTTGACTAGCAATGTCTGACTGGTCTCTCTCTTTTCTATAAAGTTCTCATCCTCTCTGTCTATCCTTACAGGTGGACGTATATAGAGTTTTACAGCCGTTACAGTATCTTGATGAGCCAGTCAGAGCTGAAGCTGGGAGAGAAGAAGCAGACGTGCAGGACGGTGCTGCAGAAACTCATTCCTGTAAGTGAACTGCACTGTGGTACATCTGAGAGCTTGTGTTCTTCAACCATATTCTGAAAAAAGTCATTTTTGGTGCATTACAGGATTCCAACCAGTACAAGTTTGGTCGGACTAAGATCTTCTTCCGGGCGGGACAGGTGGCGTACCTGGAGAAGCTGCGTTTGGATCATCTTCGTGCAGCTTGCGTGACCATTCAGAAACATGTGAGGGGCTGGAGGCAGAGACGCAGGTTCCTGCACATGAGACAAGCTGCCATCACTATACAACAGTATGTGCGTGGAAAGAAACAGATCAGGTGAGTGTTTCCAGAGCACTAGCGGTCCAAAACAGTGTATTAACTTGACCTTCTTAAACCTTGTTATGTTGTTATTAGCAGCACACCAGCTCCAGACAAACAATGACACTCAAAACTATCCTTTCACTATAACTAATTCTATGAAACATAGCAAACATATTCTATGAAACATAGCAAAAACAATGTTACTCGTGTATGGAGCAGAAACAACACAACCTCAGCATCCGTTTTCAGGCCTTCCCGCTTCGGTCTCTCCAGCACTGGAAAGCTTTCCTAATATTAACATGGGTCCTAAAGCTCTTGCCTGATCATAACCTTTCTTTTCCCCTCTACTTCTTATTGGCTCTCTCTCTCTCCTCCCTCATCATGAGTGGACACACCCCCTACTGCTGATTGGCTCACTTTCTCCTCCCCATCTTCAGTTGACACACCCCCTACTGCTGATTGGCCCACTCTCTCCTCTCCATCATGAGTGGACACGCCTTCCTACTGCTGATTGGCTCACTCTCTCCTCCCCATCATGAGTGGACACACCCCCTACTGCTTATTGGCTCACCTTCTCTCCTCCCTCATCATGAGTGAACATGCCCCCTATTTCTGATTGGCTCACTCTCTCCTCCCCCATCATGAGTGAGAACACGCAGTAGTATAACTAAATGAAGTTTGAGCAAAGCCTGGCCGCAGCGATTATTCAGGCGCCGCCACGCAGAAATACAAGAATGCACTTGAGGGAGCAACACAACAAAACATAAAATATAAACATAACATGATTAATGTACCTACTGTTGAAGTTGAAGTTTATTCGTCATTACACATGTACAAGTACAGTATAACGAAATGAAGTTTGGAGCAAGCCTCCGGGCCGCAGCCGATTATTCAGGCGCCGCCCTACGCTCTCCAGAAATACAAGAATGCAATTTAGCAAGCATTACATAGCAAACACAACAAAACATAAACATAAACATAAACATGACACAGTACACGTGGTCACGTGGTGGGATTTTTTGTATGGAGTGGGAGAGGAGATAGATAAACAGGCAGACGGTTGGAGGGGGGGATCGGGTAGGTTGTGTATGGTGCGAGTGAGTCTGAGATTGTGTTGTGTGAGAATGTTAGCCATAACTTCAGATGTTTTCGAGTTCAGTTCTATGGTTTGTCCTTGAAGGGAGATAAGGCAGTGCACAGGGAAAGATAGCAGACAAAGCTGTCAGGCTGAAATCCCAACCGAGAGATAGGGACCAAGTGAGGTTCGTTGGGCTAGTTGATTAGGTCAGGCCCTTTCAGTGGTGAGAATAGGCCAAATCCACCTCCACCTCCATCACAGGGGCTGTGTCAGACCCCCTGCTCTACTCTCTCTACACGCATGACTGTTTGTCCACACACAGCTCACCTCTATCATCAAATTTGCCTGGCATTGAATACAATTTATTATTTTTTAATCCATTTGATGATCTTCGGTAATTTGTCCGGATCATAATCAATCAACTCTCTCTCCTCCCTCATTATGTGTGAACATGCCCTCTACTGCTGATTGGCTCACTCTCTCCACCCCCATCATGAGTGAGAACATGCCCTCTACTGCTGATTGGCTCACTCTCTCCTCCCCCATCATGAGTGAACACGCCCCATAATGATGATTGGCTCTCTCTCCTCCCCATCATGAGTGAACGCGCCCCATAATGCTGATTGGCTCTCTCTCCTCCCTATCATGAGTGAACACGCCCCCTACTGCTGATTGGCTCACTCTCTCTCCTCCCCTATCATTAGTAGACACGCCCCCTACTGCTGATTGGCTCACTCTCTCCTCCCCCATCATGAGTGGACACTACTGCTGCTGATTGGCTCACTCTCGCTCCTCTCCTATCATTAGTAGACACACCCCCTACTGCTGATTGGCTACAAGTGTGTTGTGGTGCTCGGCCCGATCCATTTTCAAATGCGTTTCTCAGAAATCACTTACTGCACCTTTAAAACTGTTATTCACTTGTTCTTGTTTTTAGTTGATGAAGGCACTTATAGACATGTCAAGCCATGATGTGTGTCATATTAAAATATAACAAGATGCAAAATATAGCTGGTGTGATGCATTGATCTGTTGTATTGTTTAACTGTCTGTACACAGACAATAAAAAATAGCACAGAACTGTTCATTATATGCTACTTTTTGAGAACATTATAGTTAGAATGATCACAGAAATGAATTTATCCTATTTTCTTTCGCAGGCGCACCGTGACTGCTCTGGCACTGAAGCAGGGCTGGGCCGCTGTGGTGATTCAGAGACACTGTCGTGGGTATCTGGTACGGAAGATTTACCAGCTCGTCCTGAGGGCTGCAGTCATCATACAGGCCTACACTAGAGGATGGATGGCCCGCAAACGCTACAGAAAGGCATAGCCACCACTCTCTTCGATTGTCGTAGCATTTTTGACCATGCAGGTCACACATTTGATCATGTGTCCTTATTGTAGATGGTGGCGGAGCACAAGGCTCTGGTTCTGCAGAAGTACGCTCGAGCTTGGCTGGTGCGCCGGCGGTTTCAAACAATGCGACGGCTGGTCATCAACGTGCAACTGTCCTACAGAGTCCAGCAGCTGCGCAAGAAAGTGGAAGAGCAGGTACAATCACACAACATAGAAGGCTTATTGCTCAAGGATGCTTGTTCATATCTCAAGGAGACTTAATGGAGATTTCAAATAACTAACTTTGATGTTTCTATAAAGAGCTATAAAATGAATGTGGAGAGCAGCTCAGATCATTTGTTGAGAGATGTTCATATTGACATCTGGTATCTTGGTAAATCTGAGCAAAGTTTGAGACACTGTTAAGATCTTCTTTGAAACTCTGATAGGAGATCACAGGGCTCTATTTTCTGGAATCTCCATTTAATCTTATTGCTATTTGTGTCACAGTTAGTTGTGTTCATGTGTATTCAGAGACTCTTATTTTGACACAGTTTCAACATTCTAGTGTTTCCTGTGTTTGTCGCTATAGTTACTGATTCCTTTTTGGTTATTGTTTTTACATTATGCTTGAGAATGTTTAAAGCATGTGACTTGCTTCAGAGTAACTATTAACATTTAGCTCGACTGGTAAAGCTTGACGCTGCCAAGGTCACAGGTCTGATTTCCAGGAAAACACATACTGATAATTGATCAAACATTAGGTCAATTAAAAACTTATATTGAAAAAATAAATTAAAGCTAAATAGAAATATATTAAAAAAACTTAAACTTGAAAATATAAAATTAAAAGCTTATTTAAAATATTAATATTTTCCAAAATAAAATATAAATTAAATTAATTATATTAAATGTACTAAAACTACTAATATTTATATTTATTATATACATTTATATTAAATAAATTATATTAAATATGTATAATATTAAATATTTGTCATTAAATATTTATAATAATATTTATATTAAATCCGTTATATTAAATTATTAATTTAACTAAAATGGCTAATATTAATAAATAAATAAATTATAAATATTATAATTATAAATAAATTAAATATTGAATTAACTAAAATGAAAATGACAGTGAAATAAATTAAAGCTAAATAGAAATATTTAAAAAACACGTAAAATTACTAAAACTTAAAATTAAATTGAAAACTTAAAAATATAAAATTAAAAGCTTATTTAAAATATATTTTCCAAAATAAAATATAAGTTAAATAAATGTGATTTTAAATTTACTAAAATTACTAATATTTATATGTATTATATACATTTATATTAAATAAATTATATTAAATATGTATAATATGAAATATTTGTCATTAAATATTTATAATAATATAATAATTAAATCTGTTATATTAAATTAATTATTTATTTTACTAAAATGGCTCATATTTATATTTTATAAAATAAAATATAAGTCATTAAATTAAATAATAAATTAACTAAAATGAAAATGACATACTGAAATAAATTAACGCTAAATAGAAATATAAAAAAAAAACTAAAAGTAATGAAAATGACAAAAGCACATACAATTACTAAAACAAAATAAAATGGAAAAAAATATAAAAATAAAGCTTATTTAAAATATTAATAAATACTAACACTGCTGATCAAATGTACAAATTAGCTAATTTAATAAAAAAAGTAATGCAGTGTCTCTGAAATGAAAGCTCTTTCTCTCTCTTCCTCTAGAATAAGGAGAACCGTGGCCTCATGGAAAGACTCACCAGTTTGTCTAATGCACGCGCTCAAGGACTAGAAAAGATTCACACTCTGGAGGCGGAGCTTGGAAAGCTGACCAATGAGATGGCAGCTTTAGAAGAGAGGGCGAGAACAAACTCAGAAGAGGCCAATCAGGTAATAGACACAGATTTGTACAGTATCGCTGTAGCATTGATACAATATTGAATATAATTATGAGGATGTTCACTTTGTTCTCTTCTCAAAGGCAATCGCTCTGCTGCAGAATGATAAAGAGAAACTCATTGAGGTGAATAAAGCTGTGGAGCAGAAACTGAAAGACACGACCCTGCAGATGCAAGGTGAAGAGTGAACTGATTTTAAAACCGTGATAATGAAAAGTATGTGACTGTAACTTACGAAACATTTGTTTTCCAGATCAATTTGAGGATGTAAAGAGAAAACTGATGGGAGATCTGGAAAGAGAGGAGAGGCTCAGAAAGTAAGAGCGCTTTCTTAATGGGATAGCTCTCCCAAAAATCATTATCTCGTTCGAGTCCATTTCCTCAGTGAAACTCAAGTTGCTCATACACAAGCTCAAATAGAGCACCATAAAAGTGGTCCGTTCTCTGTTCTGTCAGGGTGGCAGAGCACAACGGTGAACTCCAGAGGGAAGACTCGGACAAAGAGATTGTAGCACTGAAAGAGGAAAGCCGTAGACTGAGGGAGGAGCGAATCAGACTCCAGACGCAAGTGGAGGACGACATGAAGGTCAATGCAGAACTGCAAGAACAACTGCTGCAGCTCACCAAACACGTCAAGGTCAGTCACTCCTGTCACTCTTCCTTTCTCTTTTTTCTTACACCACCCCCCCCCCGAGCCTTAAACCGAAGCCTTATACTGAGGATGAAAACTGCAAAAATAAAACATAAATAAGTAATCAAATGTGTGAGGAAATATACAAATAATTAATTAAACCAATCAATGCCTATAAATGCAAAAATAATTTAAATCAAATGTTGAAGGAAATACAAAATCATTTTATCTATTTCTACACTCACCTAAAGGATTATTAGGAACACCTGTTCAATTTCTCATTAATGCAATTATCTAATCAACCAATCACATGGCAGTTGCTTCAATGCATTTAGGGGTGTGGTCCTGGTCAAGACAATCTCCTGAACTCCAAACTGAATGTCAGAATGGGAAAGAAAGGTGATTTTAAGCAATTTTGAGCGTGGCATGGTTGTTGGTGCCAGACGGGCCGGTCTGAGTATTTCACAATCTGCTCAGTTACTGGGATTTTCACGCACAACCATTTCTAGGGTTTACAAAGAATGGTGTGAAAAGGGAAAAACATCCAGTATGCGGCAGTCCTGTGGGCAAAAATGCCTTGTTGATGCTAGAGGTCAGAGGAGAATGGGCCGACTGATTCAAGCTGATAGAAGAGCAACTTTGACTGAAATAACCACTCGTTACAACCGAGGTATGCAGCAAAGCATTTGTGAAGCCACAACACGCACAACCTTGAGGCGGATGGGCTACAACAGCAGAAGACCCCACCGGGTACCACTCATCTCCACTACAAATAGGAAAAAGAGGCTACAATTTGCACAAGCTCACCAAAATTGGACAGTTGTAGACCTGAAAAATGTTGCCTGGTCTGATGAGTCTCGATTTCTGTTGAGACATTCAGATGGTAGAGTCAGAATTTGGCGTAAACAGAATGAGAACATGGATCCATCATGCCTTGTTACCACTGTGCAGGCTGGTGGTGGTGGTGTAATGGTGTGGGGGATGTTTTCTTGGCACACTTTAGGCCCCTTAGTGCCAATTGGGCATCGTTTAAATGCCACGGCCTACCTGAGCATTGTTTCTGACCATGTCCATCCCTTTATGACCACCATGTACCCATTCTCTGATGGCTACTTCCAGCAGGATAATGCACCATGTCACAAAGCTCGAATCATTTCAAATTGGTTTCTTGAACATGACAATGAGTTCACTGTACTAAAATGGCCCCCACAGTCACCAGATCTCAACCCAATAGAGCATCTTTGGGATGTGGTGGAACGGGAGCTTCGTGCCCTGGATGTGCATCCCACAAATCTCCATCAACTGCAAGATGCTATCCTATCAATATGGGCCAACATTTCTAAAGAATGCTTTCAGCACCTTGTTCAAGATTCAAGATTCAAGAGTTTTATTTGTCACATACACAGTTATATACAGAATATACAACCGGCAGTGAAATGTAAACAGGTCCGCTCCATGGACAGTGCAAATACACAGTTAAAAACACAAGGAAGAAATTATAATAGAAATAGGATATAAAAAGTACTATATATATATATATATATATATATATATATATATATATATATATATATATATATATATATATATATATATATATATATATATATATCAAGTCAAGAGATATATATAATATATATGTGTAATATATATATATATATATATATATATATATGGAATATAAATATATTATATATATATATATATATAATGTATATATATGATATTTATATCTGTAGAATTATAAATAATCAAGTCAAACAAATAAGGATAGACTGGAATAAAATAATTGATATGTAAACTGTAGACTTATAAATATGTGGTTAACAAATGTATAAAGAGTATAATGTGCAAACAGGTTTATAACAGGTTGTTACACAGTAACAACGAGAACAGAAAGTGCAGTGCAATGTCAGTGTATCGATGTTTATCCTGACGTGAAGTCACGTGATGTTAAGTGACTGAGTTCAGGAGTCTGATGGCCTGGGGAAGAAGCTCCTCCTGAGTCTCTCAGTTTTGGCCATCAGGCTTCGGAAGCGCTTACCAGATGGTAGCAGCGTGAAATGAGGGTTTGCAGGGTGATTAGAGTCCTTGATGATCTTGGTAGCTCTACCTTTGCAGCGTTTGGTGTAGACGTCCTGCAGAGACGGGAGAGCTGACCCTGAGATACGCTCGGATAAGCGCACTACTCTTTGCAGGGCTTTGCGGTCATGACTGGTGCTGTTCCCATACCACGCTGTGATGCACTGAGTTAAAACACTTTCTATCGCCCCTAAATAGAAAGTTTTCAGGATAGCTGGTGAAACCCTGAATTTCCTCAGCTGGCGCAGGTGGTACAGTCTTTGCCTGGCTTTTTCACCTGTGTCTGAATGTGAGCAGTCCAGGTCAGGTCCTCGGAGATGTTTACTCCCAGGTACTTGAAGCTGCTCACTCTCTCTACTGGTGACCCGCTGATCATGAGGGGAGTATGTCCGTTGCTGTCTCTTCCTGAAGTCCACAATCATTTCTTTGGTCTTGCCAACATTCAGAGAGAGACAGTTGTCCTGGCACCATGATGTTAGATGCTCCACCTCGTCCAAGTATGCCGTCTCATTGTTGTTGGAAATGAGGCCCAGGACAACAGTATCATCAGCAAATTTGATGATAGAGGTGGAGCTGTGTGTGGACAAACAGTCATGCGTGTAGAGAGAGAGTAGAGCAGGGGCTCAGGACACAGCCCTGTGGAGCTCCCACACTCAGGGTGATGGAGGTGGAGGTGGACTGGCCTATTCTCACCACCTGAGGCCTGCCAGTGAGGAAGTCCTCAATCCAGTGGCAGAGAGAAGGATTCAGGCCGAGATCCAGGAGTTTGGAGGTTAGCTTGGTGGGAACTATGGTGTTAAAGGCTGAGCTATAGTCAATAAATAGCAGTCTTACGTAGTTCCCACTTTTGCTGTCGATGTGAGTGAGGGAGGAGTGGAGGACATGAGAGATGGCATCTTCAGTCGATCTATTGGGACGATAGGCAAACTGAAGAGGGTCCAAAGTGTCAGGAATGAAGGCGCAAATGGTGTTTTTAATGAGTCTCTCAAAGACCTTCATGACTATAGACGTGAGAGCCACTGGACGATAGTCATTTAGGCAAGAGGGTTTACTGTTCTTAGGGACAGGGATGATGGTGGATTTTTGAAGGAGGTGGGGACCACAGATGTAGCGAGGACTCATTAAAGATAGGTGTAAACAACCCGGCGAGCTGATCAGCACAGGACCGCAGAACACGACCTGAGATACCATCTGGCCCGGCAGCTTTCCTGGCGTCCACACGCTTGAGTGCTCTCCGAACTTCATCCTCTGAGACAGAGATCACGTGATTGTTGCTGCTCTGAGTAATTCCTCTGACGCGCCACTTGGCGGAGTCGCGTTACGTGATTTACAGTCAAAGCGAGCGTAGAAAGAGTTTAACTCATTCACGAGCAACGGATCAGCGCTTGCCTCTGCAGAGGATTTAGATCCAAAAGAGCAGATGGACCTCAGACCTTGCCACATGCGCCGCGAGTCGTTGAGTTGGAAATGAGACTCCACTCGGTCTTTATAACGGAGTTTTGCGGCTTTAACTGCTCGTCTGAGAGCATAGCAGGACGATCTGTATTCATTCATATTCCCTGAATGGAGACTGGCGTTGTAAGCAGCAGTGCGTCGCGTTCACTGCCGCAGCGGATTGAATTGTCCACCCACGGTTTCTGATTTGAGAAGGACGTTATTGTTATTGTTTTGCGTGGCTTGCTCTGTAAGCGTGTTGATGAAGCAAAGCGCCACGCTGTGAACTCGCTTCGTCCAGCTGAACTCGCCGAACATGTCCCAGTCTACATCGCCCAGAGCTGCCTGTAGCGCGGTCTCTGAGTGGGGTGACCAACGCTTAACTTCCCGCCTCACCGGGGGTTCCTGGAGGAGCTTTTGTTTGTATTCGGGAGTGAGGAAAATGGCGGCATGATCCGATTTGCCAAAGCGCTGGAAGTGACCGCGCTTTATAGGCGTTCTTAAACGGAGAGTAGCAGTGATCCAGTGTGTTTGCTCCTCGTGTGGGGCAGGAGACGTGCTGGTGAAAGTTTGGCAGGACTTTCTTTAGGTTTGCTTTGTTAAAATCGCCCGCGACAATGAATGCCGCGTCGGGATGTTGGTTTATGACGCCGCTGGCAACATCATGAAGGCCAGATAAAGCCAGCGCTGTGTCTGCCTGCGGTGGGATGTAAACGGCGGTCGCGACAACCGCAGAAAACTCCCTCGGCAGATAGAATGGGCGGCAAATGATTGTTAAATGTTCCAGATGAGGCGAGCAGGACCGCGAGAGAATGGTGATGTTCCTGGGATCGCACCATTTCTTGTTGATCATGAAACACACTCCACCGCCTTTGGATTTACCGGCCTCGGCTGTTCTGTCCATCCGAAAAACAGAAGTTCTCCGACGGCGTCACAGCTGTGTCCGGGACCGCGGGCGTGAGCCATGTTTCAGACAAACAATAGATATTACAGTCTCTCATGTCCCGTTGAAAACTTATCCTGGCTCTAAGATCGTCCATCTTATTATCCAAGGATTGAACATTTGCTAGAAGAATGCTCGGGAGAGGAGGTCTGAATGCCCTTTTCCTCAGTCTGTTACGGATACCAGCACGTTTCCCACGGTGTTTCTTTGTTCTACGCCGCTGGCTCTGTCCATTGTTCAACTCGCCGTTGCGAAGAATCTCAGATGGCCACAGAGGATCGGCGAAAGTGTCCTGAAACAGTCCAGTGTAGAGGTAACCAATGTCCAAAAGAGTTTTGCTGTCGTAGTAGATCAATGCAGATGATAAGTTTGTAAAAATTGAGAGTAAAAGAAAGTAAAATAGTAAATAAAAGCACAGTCTTCGCGGAGCGACCTGAACGGCGACCGAACACGGCGGCGCCATTTATATATTGATATATATAAATTGTTATTGTTGTGGCATTGTTGAATCAATGCCACATAGAATTAAGGCAGTTCTGAAGGCGAAAGGGGGGCAAACACAGTATTAGTATGGTGTTCCTAATAATCCTTTAGGTGTGTGTGTATCTCCTGTATATCTCCTTATATTTTTTGATTATTATATATTTTATTATTTTTACATTTATTATGCAGTATACATTATTTACATTTGATTATTTACATATTTATACTATGCAGTTTATGTATTTATATATGTGGTTTATACATATTTATTTATTTGTGTATTTACTTATTTATCGTTTCTGCAGATTTTGTCCTCTTTAGCCTAAAACCTGAACTTCTTCATTTAAAACCTTCTTCTTTTCCCAGTTTGGAAGCACTAGTTTTCCTTTCTGCAAATGCAAATGTAGTGTTAACCAAGTACAATAACTATAAGGTTTTTTCAAGCTGTTAAACGATAAAAACTTGACTCTCATCCCTCCCTCGCACTTTGTAACAAATCCTTCCCTCGCGGGTCAAAATGACCCAAAGCCACAAAATTATACTTTTTTTGTCCAGAAAGCTTATTTAATTTAATTTTAATAATTTTATTTTTTATTTTTTATTTACCTTTAATTTACTAGATTTGATCAATAAATAATAAATAAATAATAATTTAAGCATATTCTTCACATTCTTTCAACTTATTTCATGCATAACCCTTTTAATTCAGCTCAAAATATCTCACATTGTGTATCGTTAAACAATATATCGCGATATAAAAATGTGACGATGTGTATCGTTGATGGAAACGATATGATTCGCGATATAGAGTTGTTTTATCCAAGGCTCAACTTGCTGTAGTAGGCCTATTTATAATGAATAATTCACCCAAACACAAATTTACAAATGTACCACAAATGTAAATTCTGTCATTGTGTACTCACCATCAAGTCGTTTTTCGTTTAACTTCCAAACACAAATGAAGATATTCTTTATGAAACCTGAGGGATTTCTGTCCCTCCATTTACAGTCCATTCCTCTCAAACTTACAAGATCCACAGAATGTCATAAAGGCGTCGTAAAAAGAACTAATCGAGTGGTCTAATCCAAATCCAAGTCTGAAGAGACACGAACGATGGTTTATGATGAACAGATTTACCACAACGCGCATACTGTAGTAAACACGGACGTTCAAATGAGTGCGTGACGCGTGAAAACAACAGGAGAGTGAGTAAATGCAGAATTAAAATTCTTGGATGAGCTAAACATTTACAGTTTGAGAGCGGCCATTTTGACACTTTCTTGCGATGAGAACTGTGATTGATTGCTTTGATAATCTGAAGGTCACACTCTTCAAAGTGAGAGCGCAAACATTATTTAAATCATCAGATCACATTTAGTTTTGGTAGTATGATTATTCAAAGGACTTTAGATGGTTTATTCTTATATGTATAGTGCATTAATAGCGAGAGAGGCGGGACATAGCGAGCATGGGAGAGAATCCTGCCGGCATTGAAAGCGTGAGTAATGCGTGAGGGGAAAAAAATTAAGTTTATGGCGTTTCAGTGACATTATTACATTAAACAACTATATATAATGTATAATAATGCAATGGGGGAATATTTGTGGGTCCTGATAATAATAGACTAATAATATTATTATTACAAACCCGATTCCAAAAAAGTTGGGACACTACAAATTGTGAATAAAAAAAGGAATGCAATAATTTACAAATCTCATAAACTTAGAATATAGATAACATATCAAATGTTGAAAGTGAGACATTTTGAAATGTCATGCCAAATATTGGCTCATTTTGGATTTCATGAGAGCTACACATTCCAAAAAAGTTGGGACAGGGAGCAATAAGAGGCCGGAGAAGTTAAATGTACATATAAGGAACAGCTGGAGGTCCAATCTGCAACTTATTAGGTCAATTGGCAACATGATTGGGTATAAAAAGAGCCTCTCAGAGTGGCAGTGTCTCTCAGAAGTCAAGATGGGCAGAGGATCACCAATTCCCCCAATGCTGCGGCCAAACATACTGGAGCAATATCAGAAAGGAGTTTCTCAGAGAAACACTGCAAAGAGTTTGAAGTTATCATCATCTACAGTGCATAATATCATCCAAAGATTCAGAGAATCTGGAACAATCTCTGTGCGTAAGGGTCAAGGCCGGAAAACCATACTGGATGCCCGTGATCTTCGGCCCTTAGACGGCACTGCATCACATACAGGAATGCTACTGTAATGGAAATCACAACATGGGCTCAGGAATACTTCCAGAAAACATTGTCGGTGAACACAATCCACCGTGCCATTCGCCGTTACCGGCTAAAACTCTACAGGTCAAAAAAGAAGCCATATCTAAACATGATCCAGAAGTGCAGGCGTTTTCTCTGGGCCAAGGCTCATTTAAAATGGACTGTGGCAAAGTGGAAAACTGTTCTGTGGTCAGACCAATCAAAATTTGAAGTTCTTTTTGGAAAACTGGGACGCCATGTCATCCGGACTAAAGAGGACAAGGACAACCCAAGTTGTTGTCAGCGCTCAGTTCAGAAGCCTGCATCTCTGATGGGATGGGGTTCATGAGTGCGTGTGGCATGGGCAGCTTACACATCTGGAAAGGCACCATCAATGCTGAAAGGGATATCCAAGTTCTAGAACAACATATGCTCCCATCCAGACGTCGTCTCTTTCAGGAAGACCTTGCATTTTCCAACATGACAATGCCAGACCACATACTGCATCAATTACAACATCATGGCTGCGTAGAAGAAGGATCCGGGCACTGAAATGGCCAGCCTGCAGTCCAGATCTTCCACCATAGAAAACATTTGAGCATCATAAAGAGGAAGATGCCACAAAGAAGACCTAAGACAGTTGAGCAACTAGAAGCCTGTATTAGACAAGAATGGGACAACATTCCTATTCCTAAACTTGAGCAGCTTGTCTCCTCAGTCCCCAGACGTTTGCAGACTGTTAGAAAAAGAAGAGGGGATGCCACACAGTGGGAAACATGGCCTTGTCCCAACTTTTCTGAGATGTGTTGATGCCATGAAATTTAAAATCAACTTATTTTTCCCTTAAAAAAACCCTCTTCTTTATTTTGGCTTAAAATATCGGGATACATATCGTATCGTGAGTTCAGTATTGAGATTTATATCAAATCGTGACAAGAGTGTATCGTTACCCCCCTAGTACTGAAGCATTCCATTCATTCCTATGGGGGTCAAATTGACCCTTGAGGGAAGGATTTGTTACTTTTTTTTTTTTTTTTTTTTTTTTTTTTTACACAAAACTCCTCGAATCCAGTAAATTTTTTGTGTATTCGTGGTTCAAATGTGACAAAAGTCCTAGGATTCCGATGAACACTTGATTTAAAATTTAAAAACAAGAGTTTTGTGTCAAAATGACCCGAGGGAAGGATGAGGTAAAGAGCATTTGATGGTGCAGAGAACATAATAGTGGAAGCTAATATAGTTATTGCTATAGTTGTCTTCATAGTTATCGTTCTTGGTGTAAACAAGCCTTTACACAGTTATTAATATGGACCTCAATGTACAGGGTTTTTCTCTGTCAGTCACACAAACAATGACTCTGTTTTTTTTTTTGACATTTGAAGATCATACCAGATTTACGGAAAGAAATCAACAGCCTCCAGATGCAACGAGCTGAAGCTGATAAAACCATGAGAGCTCAAAGTCTTCAAGCCAGAGGTATAACGCATACTATAAAACAATGAGCAATACATTTAAAACCATAAACCGCTGAGCTGTCTTTGTGCATCTTTATGCCCTCAGCTAAGATGAGTTTAATCATGAGGCAGCTGCTCGGTAACACTGCAGAGCCAGATCTCATCCAGAGGTGCGTCAAAGTATTGAGATTGTCAGCAGCACTGAATGTTATCTGGATTAGCTTGATTCAGATTGTCTCTTTGACTCTAGGCTAAGTAAAGAAGCCTCAGATAACGATGGAGCTGATCTTCTCACTGCTTTTGATGGCATGGAGAAAGCTGCAAAGTATGACCTCTAAAGGTTTTCAATTTAATTAGATGATTAGATGAACAAATTAGATGACCATGTCATCAAACTAGCAAATTTACCGTCCTTCTCTCTCAGGGTGATGGAAACTCAGCTGCGGGAGCAGAAAGAAACTTATGAGAGTCAACTGGAAACTCTGGTCTTCAAAAACGAACATTTAAACAAAGAGAACGAGCAGCTTCAAGCTCTCTTTCAGGAGAAAAGTAACGTCAACCAAAGCATTGGGCAGGAAGTGGCCCGCCTCGCTGCTGAGAACATGGTGGAGTGTATTTATGTAGCTTGTATGTCTGTTTAGAGTCATAGTTTAAAGTCACCTGGTGATGATAGTGTCTTCCTGTGTGCAGGTGATCCCAGAACTGAAGCAGCAGGTGTCGGAACTGAACCGCCACAAGCACGAGCTTGAGACTCAATTACAAGATCAGAACGCTAAAATGAGCGGTGAGCCAACAACATTTTAAATAGACTAGCTTTTATGCATGCAAAAATATTTTGGACAGATCTGGGCAACAGGATATGATCTTGCACTCAATTTTAATGTGCCCCACTATGCTTTTTGGATATTACATTTCATGTAGTGTAATATAGCTGTTTGTGAATGTAAAAGGTCTGCAAAGTGTTACTGTTTCTGAACTGCCTGAAACAAGTCGTCAATGATTCCAGTCTTACTTCCTGCACAAACCTACATAGGTTTGTAACAAATTTGCATAATGCCTGCGAACAACGTCTACTTTGACCTGCCCTCAAACAATGTAGTTGTAGCTGAGGCCTGGAAGAGTTTGGTCCGTGTTGTCGACATGTCAGAAAGATGTTGTTTTCTGTGCTGCGAAGGCAAATCCACTTTGATGCACAGTGATACAAACAGTAACGATCTGTCAGTTGTACCATATCAATCCGATTGTGAGTGCAGCAATCACTGAGGAAGGCTCTGAGCTGAAATTCAGATATGGTAATGCATGTTTGGAGTCCGACACATCAACCAATCACAACAGACTGGGCTACCTGACCAATCAGAGCAGAGTAGACCAATCACAACAGACTGAGCCGTCTGACCAATCAGAGCAGAGTAGACCAATCACAACAGACTGATCCATCTGACCAATCAGAACAGAGTAGACCAATCACAACAGATTGGACCATCTGACCAATCAGAGCAGAGTAGACCAATCACAACAGACTGAGCCATCTGACCAATCAGAACAGAGTAGACCAATCACAACAGACTGGACCATCTGACCAATCAGAGCAGAGTAGACCAATCACAACAGATTGGACCATCTGACCAATCAGAGCAGAGTAGACCAATCACAACAGATTGGACCATCTGACCAATCAGACTGGACCATCTGCAGAGTAGTAGACCAATCACAACAGACAACCATCTGACCAATCAGAGCAGAGTAGACCAATCACAACAGATTGGACCATCTGACCAATCAGAGCAGAGTAGACCAATCACAACAGACTGAGCCATCTGACCAATCAGAACAGAGTAGACCAATCACAACAGACTGAGCCATCTGACCAATCAGAGCAGAGTAGACCAATCACAACAGACTGAGCCATCTGACCAATCAGAGCAGAGTAGACCAATCACAACAGACTGGACCATCTGACCAATCAGAGCAGAGTAGACCAATCACAACAGACTGGACCATCTGACCAATCAGAGCAGAGTAGACCAATCACAACAGACTGGGCCATCTGACCAATCACAGCAGAGTAGACCAATCACAACAGATTGGACCATCTGACCAATCAGAGCAGAGTAGACCAATCACAACAGACCATCTGACCCATCTGACCAATCACAGCAGAGTAGACCAATCACAACAGATTGGACAGAGTAGACCAATCACAACAGACTGGCCATCTGACCATCTGACCAATCAGAGCAGAGTAGACCAATCACAACAGACTGGGCCATCTGACCAATCAGAGCAGAGTAGACCAATCACAACAGACTGGGCCATCTGACCAATCAGAGCAGAGTAGACCAGTCACAACAGACTGGGCCATCTGACCAGACTGATAGACCAGTCACAACAGACTGATCCATCTGACCAATCAGAGCAGAGTAGACTCTCAGAGCAGAGTTTTAAAGTGTTTTTTTATATTTATTTATCTTGGATGCATGTAAACGTATTTTAGGAGACTTATTCCTTTTAAAAAGTATAATAGAGCCACTGTAAATATATGAATAAATAATGTTTTTACATTACATTAACAATTATATCTATATATTTAGTTTTATTCAGTTGTGGTAGGCACAAATATTAATATGTTTCATCTGTTGGCACTTCTTTACAACTTAAATTTTATGTGGCAGCAAAAATAAAGGAGTTATCAAGTGAGATTCAGCTCACGGTTGAAGAGGAGCAATCACAGCGCAGGTGAGGCGTTCATTACCCTCAAACTATATTTACACTACAGACTGTGGCACAAGGCTGAAGGAGCAGGTGTTGTGCTTCTGTTCATAGGCACCTGGAGGAGAAGATTACAGAGAGCGAGAGAAGAAGAGAAGAGATGGAGAGACAGATGGCTGACCTCCAGGAGGAGAACGAGCAGCTACAGAAAGCTCAGCTCTCAGAGAGTGAAGCCAAGAACAAACTCAGACAGGAGACGTCACACCTCACAGCTGAGAATATGGTGTGTGTGTGAAAGGCCATGATTGCATTTTGCATTGGCATGCATTCATTTAGCTTTTTCCAAAGCATACATGCATAAATAAAGAATAAATAAATAAATAAACCCCTCAAAAAAAATACAATAATATTATAATATACAAAGGAAATGCACACGCACAAATTAAAAAAATATTAGAGATTAATAATATTAATAATCTTTCTCTTATTTTATTTATATATATTTTTGTGTGCGTGTTATTTTATATTATTTATAGTTTATTTATAAAATATTTTATTTATTTATATTATTTCATTTATGCATGAATATGTGGATTTATTTAATTATGCATTTATTTATGCATTTATTTAAAATTTAGACAGTTAGTGCCACTGTCCTCCTGAAGGTCATTTAGGTCTTTTGCAGACCAAAAAGTCGATCTGTTAATCTTAATCTGATGTGTTGAGATGATTTTCTTCTTGTTTCAGGACTTTGAGGAGCAGTTGGACATGAAGGACAGATTGATAAAGCGACTTCAAGACCAAATCAAAGCTCTTCAAACACATGTGACGGGTAAAACTCTCTCCATTTACCTGATTTCACATTTAGCCAATCCGGTCTCATCCTCTGCGTGTTTCGTATTCTCATCAGACAATCAGAAAGCAGTACCGGCCGTGCCCAAAGAGTACTTGGGCATGCTGGAGTACAAGAAGGAGGATGAAAGCAGGCTGATCCAGACGCTCATACTCGGTAAATCTGTAATGCAAAGCTAGTGTAAGTTCAAATCATAACTCATAATTTAACCAGTGATTTATAATCTGCAGAGCTGAAACCTCGCGGTGTGGGTGTGCAAATGATCCCTGGTCTGGCTGCACATCTCCTCTTCATGTGTGTGAGACACGCCGATTACCTCAACGATGGAAACAAGCTCAAGTCACTCATGCACGGCATCATTACTGCCATAAAAGAGGTCATCTCGGTAAGATGCTGTGCATGCCCGCCTGCCCTCTAAACATATATGTGGCCGATCTGCAAAACCTTAGTTATAGTCAGGAATCTGTAAAGATTTTAAAAATCTTTTTGACATGATTTTTTACATGTTTTGAGTATGCTTTTAATAGAGTTACCCTCAGGATTTAATGCAGGTAGTTTTTATTTAGGTGAATTCTCATTATTGTCCTGTAAGTTGCGAGGTGGGGCCTCCATGGATCGGACTTGTTTGTTCAGCACATCGCACAGATGCTCGATTGGATTGAGATCTGGGGAATTTGGAGGCCAAGTCAACACCTCAAACTCGTTGTTGTGCTCCTCAATCCATTCCTGAAGCATTTGTGCTTTGTGGCAGGAGCATTATCCTGCTGGAAGAGCCACAGCCACCAGGGAATACCTTTCATGAAAGGGTGTACATGGTCTGCAACAATTCTTAGGTAGGTGGTACGTGTCAGAGTAACATCCACATGGATGGCAGGACCCAAGGTTTCCCAGCAGAACATTGCCCAAAGCATCACACTGCCTCCGGCGGCTTGCCTTCTTCCCATAGTGCATCCTGGTGCCATGTGTTCCCCAGGGAAGAGACGCACACACACCCGGCCATCCACGTGATGCAAAAAACAACGTGATTCATCAGACCAGGCCACCTTCTTCCATTGCTCCGTGGTCCAGTTCTGATGCTCACGTGCCACTGTTGGTGCTTTCGGCGGTGGACAGGGGTCAGCATGGGCACCCTGACTGGTCTGCGGCTATGCAGCCCCATACACAACAAACTGAGATGCTCTGTGTATTCTGACACCTTTCTATCAGAACCAGCATTAACTTCTTGAGCAGTTTGAGCTCCAGTAGCTCGTCTGTTTGATCGGACCACACGGGCCAGCCTTCGCTCCCCACGTGCATCAATGAGCCTTGGCCGCCCATGACCCTGTGGCCGGTTCACCACTGTTCTTTCCTTGGAGCACTTTTGATAGATCCTGACCACTGCAGACCGGGAACACCCCACAAGAGCTGCAGTTCTGGAGATGCTCTGACCCAGTCGTCTAGCCATCACAATCTGGCCCTTGTCAAACTCGCTCAAATCCTTACGCTTGCCCATTTTTCCTGCTTCTAACACATCAACTCTGAGGACTAAATGTTCACTTGCTGCCTAATATATCCCACCCACTGTAGCGAATATCGAGCCCCAGGGGAAATGGTGCGGGATTTATGCATGCGTTTAATCGTGTTACGGTCAAACATGCACAGATCCGCACAGAGGGGAATTTGGATATTAATAGTTGATTATAACAATTATTAATATCTAGGGCTTGATTCAACTTTTAGAAATTTCTTTGATTCTAGAATTGAGTTCAAAGGACGGATAATTGTCCACCAAATATCTCCCTTTTAATAACTCTTAAACACGTTTCTCTGGCCAGGAGAAATATCTTTCTTTTAATTTGTAACAGGGTCGGTTCACCGTAAAAGTGACCTATGGGTGAGCAACTCAAGCACAATCACGTGTGAATATATATATTTTAATAAAATCAACAAACAATAAACAAACATACACAAATTAACTGAAAGGAAGGAGAGAGAGAGAGAGAGAGAGAGAGAGAGATAGAGAGAGGCAACGGTGATACTATCGACACAACCTATGAGCACCAGCAAGAAATCGGTCCAGCTTATTGGTATAAGCTCAAGACTTTATAACGACAGCTTAAGGGATACTTGCATATGTTTCCTTGGTCGTGAGTTCGTGCGTTTAGGGGAATTCTGCGATCTGGTCCGTGTTTGAATCTTGCAGGGGTGTGTCCTTGGAGTCCGCGGGAAATTCAACTTTGGTTCCTTTGTGTGATGAGATCCGTTGGAAGATGGCGAAGAGGAAAAAGAAGAGAGCTGGCAACAGGAAGCAAAACGAAGAGAGGAGAGAAGAGAGAGGAAGGCGTTTGTGGCCCATCTTTAAAGGGCCTCGACGGGGCACGCCTCTTTTGTCGGAACAGCCAATAAGAGCGAAGGAACTCAGAAGCGGGAAATCTCCCTTTGTCTTGGGTCTCGCCTCATTAACATGTTTTATGGCTCTCTTAGAGAAGCAGACTTGGGGGTTTTGGCATGAAAGAAAGAGTTTGATGCATCATAGTACCACACAACGCACCTAGCCGGCCTACAAATTGCGAGACAAAGATTTTGAGACCAAGCATGGGGGGGTTTAACTTAAGAGTTAAAGGAACGGCGAGGATTGACGTCATTCTTCCTTAAACATTCACTGGCTATAAGTTTCTAACCTATCAAACACATCTAAAATGGTTATAACAAAAAGCATGCATACGTACAGGGAACACAGCACACCTAAAATGAAAAATAACTAAGCTAAAAGTCATATAATCTGTTCGGATGTCCTTTGGTATGTGTGAGGGAGGGGCTGTTGTTTATGACGGTGAGCTGCACGAGGCATGGTTTGTGTGCTTTTAGCACCGTTAACCTGTCAGTCTGTAGACTTCACGGCGCCGGTCTTGTTTGAGTCATTATAAATAATCAAAGTATTGGTCCGTTGATCATTTATGAGCACCGTCCATACGCTACACCACTAACAGGAGCCGTGATGAAGAGATCATCAGTGTTATTCACTTCACCTCTCAGTGGCCATAATGTTATGCCTGATCAGTGTGTGTGTATATATATATATATAATTATAAATAAATTTGAAGTTTTATTTATTTTTTAATAACAATATTAAAAATTAATGACAATACAAAAATGTAATAGTTGTAAAAACATGCTTAATTTATTGTAAAGGAAAGGTTGAAATATGAATTACTAAGTCACGCTGTATTATGTCTTAAATTTGAGCAAACTAATGCAAGTCTTAAAAAACTGGCATGACCAAAATATATCACCATATCACTGAACAACCAAATTGCATGTATTTTGCCTCTTTTTAACACAAATCTGAATGCAACCAAGGCTCTACAGAATCCTCTGACATTGGGTTTTGCTTCTGCATGTCGCTAGAGTTTCCTTAATGATGATGATTATGATGATGACTATGATTTCAGGGCCATCAAGAGAATTTTGA
Source organism: Paracanthobrama guichenoti (assembly GCA_018749465.1). Classification (NCBI taxonomy): domain Eukaryota; kingdom Metazoa; phylum Chordata; class Actinopteri; order Cypriniformes; family Gobionidae; genus Paracanthobrama; species Paracanthobrama guichenoti. The sequence continues at coordinate 3,371,177 of CM031967.1, forward strand.
AGTTCTGTCCTTCTGGCTCTCCAACACATATCACTTCCTCAACTGTCTCAAACAGTACAGCGGGGACGAGGTAAAGCCTTTTTCTGCGTCTTTCTCCTTCACTATTAAAGACCCAATAAAATGTACAATAAAGTATTGATTTATTTATTGTTTGTTTTACTGTATTTATTGTATTATATGTAGTTTCTGTATGTTACTTCCATTTCCTGTTTTGTAGTACTTAAAGTGCATTATAAATACAATGCATTATTATTAATACAGCAACACCTGATTTCATGTCTTGTCTCAATGCCAGAAACCAACCAATGAGATTCCTTGTTTTTCCTCCATCAACAGGAGTTCATGAAGCACAACACTCCTCGTCAGAACAAGAACTGCCTGATGAACTTTGACCTGTCAGAGCACCGGCAGATTCTTAGCGACCTCGCCATCAACATCTACCATCAGTTCATCAGTGTGATGGAGGACGCGCTGTTTCCCATGATCAGTATGGATGAAGTTGATACGTTTGTAAATATAATGCACATTTCTTTGGTCCTTCTTGTTAAACGATCCCCTCTCCGTTCAGTCCCCGGGATGTTGGAGCACGAAAGTCTCCAGGGAATCTCCAGCATGAAGCCCAGCGGTTTCCGTAAGCGCTCGAATAGCATGTTCGAGGATGACGGGGACCTCAGCGAGGGTGAGGCGCTCAGCGTGAGCTCCATCCTGCAGCAGCTCGGCGCGTTCCACACCAGCATGGCTCAGCAGGGCATGGAGCCGCAGCTGCAGGGTCAGGTCATAAGACAGCTGTTCTACCTCATCGGATCCACCTCGGTGAACAGCATTCTGCTCCGAAAGGACCTGTGCTCCTGCCGGAAAGGCATGCAGATCAGGTGCGTACCTTTTTAAATTGATCAAAAGTGACAGTTAAGACATTTGGAATGTTCTAAAAGATTTCAAATCAATGCTGTTCTTTTGAACATTCTGTTCATCAAAGAATATGATGCAGCACTGTTTCCAACATTGATAATAATCATAAATGTTTCTTGAGCAGCAAATCAGCATATTAGAATCACATATTAAATTTCACATAATTATTACAAATCACATATTAGATTTCTGAAGGATCATGTGACGCTGAAGTCGCTTCAAAAATCAAAGATGCTTAAAATCTGGGTTATTATAGTTAACTAAAACAATAAAAAAACATGCAAAAGAACAAAATAAATGTTCAAAAAATTATAAAACTTAAACATGACAAAAACACAACAAAACTAAAGTGAAACTGGATATACAGTTCTGGAAAAAATATACAGCTCTGGAAAAAATTAAGAGACCACTTAACATTGAGAAATCTACTAATTCAAATATTAATAGTAGCTCACTGATACTAAAATAACAGGAATAAATTACATTTTAAAATGTATTCAATAAGTAATTTTAAATTGTAATAATATTTCACAAAATGTATGTTTTTTCTGTATTTTTGATCAAATAAATGCAGCTTTGCTGAGCAGAAGAGACTTCTTTCAAAAACTTTACTCTTCAAACATTTGGGTTTGGTAAAAGTTTTTAGTGTCAGTGTTAGTTTTATTAGTTTGCAATATGTTGCATGTTCTTTGCAATCCTGATTCCAAAAGAGTTGGGACTCTGTGCAAACTGTGAATAAAGACAGAATGCAATGATGTGGAAGTTTCAAATTTCAATATTTTATTCAGAATACAACATAGATGACATATCAAATGTTTAAACTGAGAAAATGTGTCATTTTAAGGGGAAAAATAAGTTGATTTTAAATTTCATGGCATCAACACATCTCAGAAAAGTTGGGACAAGGCCATGTTTCCCACTGTGTGGCATCCCCTCTTCTTTTTCTAACAGTCTGCAAACGTCTGGGGACTGAGGAGACAAGCTGCTCAAGTTTAGGAATAGGAATGTTGTCCCATTCTTGTCTAATACAGGCTTCTAGTTGCTCAACTGTCTTAGGTCTTCTTTGTGGCATCTTCCTCTTTATGATGCTCAAATGTTTTCTATGGTGAAAGATCTGGACTGCAGGCTGGCCATTTCAGTCCCGGATCCTTCTTCTACGCAGCCATGATGTTGTAATTGATGCAGTATGTGGTCTGGCATTGTCATGTTGGAAAATGCAATGTCTTCCCTGAAAGAGATGACGTCTGGATGGGAGCATATGTTGTTCTAGAACTTGGATATCCCTTTCAGCATTGATGGTGCCTTTCCAGATGTGTAAGCTGCCCATGCCACACGCACTCATGAACCCCATCCCATCAGAGATGCAGGCTTCTGAACTGGCGCTGACAACAACTTGGGTTGTCCTTGTCCTCTTTAGTCCGGATGACATGGCGTCCCAGTTTTCCAAAAAGGACTTCAAATTTTGATTGGTCTGACCACAGAACAGTTTTCCACTTTGCCACAGTCCATTTTAAATGAGCCTTGGCCCAGAGAAAACGCCTGCGCTTCTGGATCATGTTTAGATATGGCTTCTTTTTGACCTGTAGAGTTTTAGCCGGCAGCGGCGAATGGCACGGTGGATTGTGTTCACAACAATGTTTTCTGGAAGTATTCCTGAGCCCATGTTGTGATTTCCATTACAGTAGCATTCCTGTATGTGATGCAGTGCCGTCTAAGGGCCGAAGATCACGGGCATCCAGTATGGTTTTCCGGCCTTGACCCTTACGCACAGAGATTGTTCCAGATTCTCTGAATCTTTGGATGATATTATGCACTGTAGATGATGAGAACTTCAAACTCTTTGCAGTGTTTCTCTGAGAAACTCCTTTCTGATATTGCTCCAGTATGTTTGGCCGCAGCATTGGGGGAATTGGTGATCCTCTGCCCATCTTGACTTCTGAGAGACACTGCCACTCTGAGAGGCTCTTTTTATACCCAATCATGTTGCCAATTGACCTAATAAGTTGCAGATTGGTCCTCCAGCTGTTCCTTATATGTACATTTAACTTTTCCAGGCTCTTATTGCTCCCTGTCCCAACTTTTTTGGAATGTGTAGCTCTCATGAAATCCAAAATGAGCCAATATTTGCCACGACATTTCAAAATGTCTCACTTTCAACATTTGATATGTTATCTATATTCTATGTTTATGAGATTTGTAAATTATTACATTCCTTTTTTATTCACAATTTGTAGTGTCCCAACTTTTTTGGAATCGGGTTTGTAGTTTTTAATTAGAGTTTGCATAGAAATGTCTTAACTTGGTAGACCAATCAAACAGTGAGTCAAGAAAGAGATTGCACTAGATATGGTTTCCTGTTTGATGTTATTCATCACACAGGAAATGAAGTTGAGATCTTCTGCACAAATAGCATGGGTATTATGGTAGTTTGCCTTTCTGAACGTCCTCAGAAATGGAGTTTAATAGAGCATCTTTCTTTTTCAGGTGTAACATCAGTTATCTAGAGGAGTGGCTGCGAGAGAAGGGTCTGCAGAGCAGCTGCGCCATGGAAACGCTGGGGCCGCTGTCTCAGGTCGCCTGGCTTCTTCAAGTCAGCAAGACCACAGATGAAGACGCAGCCGAGATCAAGCAGAGATGCCCCGAGCTCTCAGCCGTGCAGGTGCCACTTTACCTTTTGCCACTAATTCATTTTAGAGGTGTCATTTATAAATCTGGTTGTCTTCTGTGTTTGTAGATCGTGAAAATCCTCAACTCCTACACACCCATTGATGATTTTGAAAAGCGAGTGACTCCCTCCTTTGTCCGCAAAGTGCAGGTAAGATTTTACTTTTTTTAAGCATCTAGACGTTCAAAAGATTGGAATCAGTAAGATTTTTTTTATGTTTTTGAAAGGCTCAAAAATAGAGTAAATATTATTTCAATTTAAAATAGCCGTTCTCTGTCTGAATATACTTTAAGATGTAATTTATTCCTGTGATCAAAGCTGAATTTTCAGCATTCAGTGTCACATGATCTAATATGATGATTTGATGCTCAAGAAACATTTATGATTATTATCAATGTTGAAAACCGTGAACTATGATGCATACTTTCTTATACATTTACTTTTACATTTATTTAAAATATAAATCATTTGTAACTTTACGAATGTCTGAAGTGTCAATTTTGATCACTTTAATGCATCTTTGCTGAATAAAAATATTAATTTCTTTAAAAAAAATCTTACTGACCCCAAGCATCTGTACAGTAGGATAAAGGTAAATAATCACAGATCAATAGAGGGCAGCAGTGTGGTTTCAGAAGTAAAAACTATAAAATAATAAATTATTTTTGAACAACAACTTATAAACCTTTAAAGACAGCCTTACTGCGAGCTACGGAGTTGTTAATGTTTATTACAGCTCATTTTTAAAAGAGTCGCATTTAACAGCAGAATTCCAAGTGAAAGACTACATTACCCATGATGCTGTACAAAAATTCCACCAATCAATGAGTCAAAAAAAGCAACATGCGCCAAAAATGCTCCACCCACTCCCATGAAGCACTGCAAAATATGTAATCTCTCTGTGCTCTCAAAATGCTTAAATATTTGTGTAATATATCGTTTATATTGTATATATATATATATATATATAAATTCAACATTTGTTTTTAATCTGATAATGCTTCATGGGATTGTAGCTCTTTCCCTCATTAAAGCCCTTAAGTACGCAGTCTTGTACCTTTGTCATTCTGCCCGATTTTCAAATACTTTTTTGCTTCAAATCAAAGTTTGTAATATTGTGATTCACCTCGTTGGCTTAGTTCATGGCTTATAACTCTTTAACGAAGACCCTTTTAAAATCCCTGCGGGAAAAATGAATGGAAGTAATACTTCCGGAACCAGCGCTGCTGACACTGCTGGGAACTAATGCACTCTATTGTAGAATTGAGCATCAGACCTAGACCTCTGATTGGCCTTTGTTTTTGTCTCCATGGCAACAGGCATTGCTGCAGGAGCGCGAGGGCTCGTCTCAGCTCATGATGGATTCACAGTATCGTTTCCAGGTCACCTTTCCCTTTTGCTCCTCGCCACAAGCACTGGAACTCCTACAGGTGCCCAGCAGCCTCCGTCTGGGCTTCGCCACTCGTATTTGACCTTTAACCTCTGACCTTAGTGATTTCAGGACCAGGGGCCAGCTGCTTAGACATCACATTTTTTCTGAGACGTAACTTTTTTTAAAGCCAATTACATAGAAATGTAGATTGTACCGTTTATAATGCCACTGACAGCAGAACTTATGACCAGGATGTGTCATTATGTAAACACTGCTAACATCAATGCTAACATTTGTGTATTTTTAGATTTATTTATAAATATGTTCTCCAAATAGTATCTCTTAGAATAGATTTTTACAAGATCGACCATGAACAAACACTGTAACATGCATTTCAATAACCCAAACCAACCTCCAATGTTCAGCTGCATTTTGTAAATCCGCAATAATTACTGTCACAAATTGCTCTTCCGTTGAATTTTTTATACGTCAGAAATAAATCAATAAACACAACTGCCAAATGAGTCCTCCTCTCTTCGCCATCCTCCACAGCTCTCACTATATGCAGTGGAAATGCAATATTTATGATGGTTAATTCTCTGAGGACTAGAGAGGGAAACCCCCAGAACTAATCCAGCAATTAGTAAACCTCACAGGATGTAAAACCCAAATTTAAGCCTATTTCTACACTCAACAAAATGAACTTATGACGCTATTCATCTTGATTTAACACCATTATATCAGGTGTCTGGTTCAAATGTTATTGATTCGTGTTAAACTGACTTAAAACCGTTACTCTTTGACGTAACTTGATGTTTTTAATTTGAAATAACGTGTTTCAATCAAGTGACCCAATCAAACAGGACTTCCCATCATGCTTTGCAAAGGGGCTGAATTCGGAGAGTAAATGTTTAAATAAAGTGTTATTTTATGCATTTCTAACAAGATGACTTTTTAATGTTGTGTTATGTTGGTATTTTTGGAGGTGACCATTGTGAAGTGCTTGGGGTCTGCCGATAACAATTAAAGTTGTTTTAATAATAATAATAAAAAACAACTATTATGGGCATGCCATGGATGCAACAAAACCATCTTCTGGCTAGCCAGTAAGGCTAGTTTTGTAAATGTTGTAAAAATAGTATTTCACTAAATAAAAATGATCAGTTAAACTGGATTATTTGTTTGGGGTTTATATTCATTTTAGAGTAATTAAACTTAATAGTTAAGAACTAAATGGCATTGAATTAACTTTACGTAAAAAAAAAATGCGTTTACTGAAATCAACAATGTCAATTAAAATCAGCATAACCTGTTAATTAAAAAATAAGTAAATCCAACGTATCATTTTTTGAGTGTATGATTGCAATTAAGCTTTTCCCCCAATTATTCATTGCTGTAATGTTTTACTTTTGAGTGTTTGTTTTGTTTTTTCCCAGTGATCATTTGCATACTCTCCATACTCTAATCAGGTAATGAAAATCATCAGCATACAATTTTTAACGCATTAAAAAACAGTGCATCCAATGCTGCATACCAGTACTAGAAGAAATGCATTATTATTAACATTGGTGTTGCTTAATAGTCAAATCATGTAAAAGTGGAAATAAATAAATAAATGTATAAATGCATCATTTTTATTTATGTTTTCCTTTTACATTTCACATATTATTTTGCTATTTTTAGAATATTATCAAATATTTAAATGAAGCATAAATAATTGTGAAATTAGTTTAACTCCAGTATTTTTCATTTCGAGGTAAATCCTGAGATTGATCAAATGCATCACATGAGATTCATTACTAAGAATTATATTTTAGTATCATTTATATACTAGTATTAATATTTTCAATTAGATTTCATTTTTATATAGGCTATTCGGTTTTAGTTAATTTTATTATTGTTATATTTTTAATGTGTTCTGTTTAAATTAGTCTGTTTAGCTTAAAACTTAAACTGCCATGTGATTGGTTGATTAGATAATTGCATTAATGAGAAATTGAACAGGTGTTACACACACACACACACACACCTAAAGGATTATTAGTGTGTGTGTGTGTAAAACTTAAAACTTAGCTTTAACTTAAACAGAAGTTTAAAAAAATAGTATTAAAAACTAAGTAATATAGAAAATATTTAAATGAAGGTAAATGCATAATTTTTATTTTTATTTTGAGGTAAATCCTGAGATTGATCAAATGGAGTAGTTACAGAGAATATATTTTCCAGTCAGGGATTTGGGAATCCCTTGCAGATGTAGAAAGCACACATATTGATCATCAGGAGGATATCCGAGTGGCTCTCTGGGGGTTCAGACGGATGCTGAACATCCCTCATGACGTCACGCCGGCTACACCATCCGTCCGTGCGCTCCGTCTCCAGGCTCTCCTCCGTGTCCCTGCTTTCCTCTCCATAACAAAACCCTCTTCTCTTGTGTTTTCTCGTGGAAATGGCCGCGCAGGAGGTGCACGCGGAGCCTGGCGACACTCTGACGACGCTCAAAACCGAATCCGAGACGCTGAAGACGAAGCTGGAGGAGGAGAGAGCCAAACTGCACGACGTCGAGCGTAAGACCCGTTAAACCGCCGTGTGTGTGTGTTTAATGAAGACATATGTCAGGAGCTTAACGATCACAGCTGCCGTTATGTATCACGATGTGTACCGGGAATCAGTCGTTTAGATAAACGGATTAGTGTTGAAAGGTGATGAGGATGATAATGGTGGACAGGTGGCGAGGGAGCGTTTTATTTTCCGTTCAGCATCACATTATGATATTCTGGGAAACAGGGCAGTCATTACTAAGAATACTAATATTATTTTACTACTAATATTTTGACTTATGTGAATAAAAGGCACAATATGTAAGATTTTTAGATTAAAATATCCAAAAGCCACTAGAGCAGTGTTATATGTGTTGCTGGCTTGTGTACTTGCATTATCCCAAATGTTTCCGAGAATGTTTAAATCCAGGGAGATGAGACATTTTAACCAGGACACGGACCGCCTATCAATGACGTCATACCCGCGCGTTGAAACCATGGCAACGCCAAAGACGCTTTAATGTATGATGTGTTTTATTAGACAGGCCAGCTCCTGTTTGGATCATTCATGGACAGAAACGAATCATCGTTCTCCAGCTCAACACAGTCTTATTGTTTAAATCTGGTGTTCTTGGTTTACCATGCCTAACATCCATCTATCAGTGTGAACAAGTGAACGCGCAGAGTAGCATTATAACATAACACACTCGAATGTGCGTAATATGATAAAACAGCGCTGCGTTACCACACATACGCATGAGCGGAAGAAGCGGAAGCGCGGCAGAATAAAAGCTCTGTGAATAAAAGCCCAGGCATCATTAAGCCACGCCCTTGCTTTGAATAAGTGACCTCTAGTGGAGAAAAATTACATATTGTGGCTTTAACTTGAATTTTTATACCGTGGTTTTTTTATTTAGTTTTAGTAATTTTATTATGTGCTTTTGTCCTTTTTAATGTGTTCTGTTTAAATATTCTATTTAGCTTTCATTTACAGTATTATTATTTCAAACTTAAACAGAAGTAAAAAATAAAATAAACCTAAATAGTAGTTAGGGATGCACGATATATCGGCCACCATATTGGTATCGGCCGATTTATACGTTCATGTTATCGGACCGAAAAGAAAATTTTGACAATATATTAAAGCTGATAAATAATCATGAATTATGATTGGAATCACCTCAAAAAAGGATATAGGCTACAAAAAATGATAATGAGAATATAGGCTATATAGAGAATATAGAATATAATGAGAATAGAGAATATAGAATATTTTGTTATATAGGCTACTTATTATTTTTTATTTATGTATTACTTTTAGTGCATCTAACATAAAAGTTTGTAAATATGTGTGTGTGTGTGTGTGTGTGTGTGTGTGTGTGTGTGTGTGTGTGTGTGTGTGTGTGTGTGTGTGTGTGTGTGCGCGCGCGCGCACCTCACCTTACACTCACCTAAAGGATTATTAGGAACACCTGTTCAATTTCTCATTAATGCAATTATCTAATCAACCAATCACATGGCAGTTGCTTCAATGCATTTAGGGGCGTGGTCCTGGTCAAGACAATCTCCTGAACTCCAAACTGAATGTCAGAATGGGAAAGAAAGGTGATTTAAGCAATTTTGAGCGTGGCATGGTTGTTGGTGCCAGACGGGCCGGTCTGAGTATTTCACAATCTGCTCAGTTACTGGGATTTTCACACACAACCATTTCTAGGGTTTACAAAGAATGGTGTGAAAAGGGAAAAACATCCAGTATGCGGCAGTCCTGTGGGCGAAAATGCCTTGTTGATGCTAGAGGTCAGAGGAGAATGGGCCGACTGATACAAGCTGATAGAAGAGCAACTTTGACTGAAATAACCACTCGTTACAACTGAGGTATGCAGCAAAGCATTTGTGAAGCCACAACATGCTCAACCTTGAGGCGGATGGGCTACAACAGCAGAAGACCCCACCGGGTACCACTCATCTCCACTACAAATAGGAAAAAGAGGCTACAATTTGCACAAGCTCACCAAAATTGGACAGTTGAAGACTGGAAAAATGTTGCCTGGTCTGATGAGTCTCGATTTCTGTTGAGACATTCAGATGGTAGAGTCAGAATTTGGCGTAAATGGAATAAGAACATGGATCCATCATGCCTTGTTACCACTGTGCAGGCTGGTGGTGGTGGTGGTGTAATGGTGTGGGGGATGTTTTCTTGGCATACTTTAGGCCCTTAGTGCCAATTGTGCATCGTTTAAATGCCACGGCCTACCTGAGCATTGTTTCTGACCATGTCCATCCCTTTATGACCACCATGTACCCATTCTCTGATGGCTACTTCCAGCAGGATAATGCACCATGTCACAAAGCTCGAATCATTTCAAATTGGTTTCTTGAACATGACAATGAGTTCACTGTACTAAAATGGCCCCCACAGTCACCAGATCTCAACCCAATAGAGCATCTTTGGGATGTGGTGGAACGGGAGCTTCGTGCCCTGGATGTGCATCCCACAAATCTCCATCAACTGCAAGATGCTATCCTATCAATATGGGCCAACATTTCTAAAGAATGCTTTCAGCACCTTGTTGAATCAATGCTACGTAGAATTAAGGCAGTTCTGAAGGCGAAAGGGGGTCAAACACAGTATTAGTATGGTGTTCCTAATAATCCTTTAGGTGAGTGTATACAAACTTGTATATTAGATGCGATTAATCGATTTGACAGCACTAATTACTTTGTTTGTTCATTTATTATTTATCTTTTCTTTCTTTTTTTTTTGAAAGGCTTGTTCACTAATGGTTTGATAAGAGGAAATTATTACTGCCAGCAAATGTTTGTGATATAGGAATATGCAGGCAGGAAATGGCATTAATATTGTGACCGTTCCAATCAGTTCATCAAGTGGCGGAGAAGATTGAGGCTTTGGGTCAGTTTGTCATGAAGACCAGGCGAACTCTGAAAGGCCATGGGAATAAAGTCTTGTGTATGGACTGGTGTAAAGACAAGAGGAGAATCGTCAGCTCGTCTCAGGTCAGTCAATAAACACATCAAATATAGGGCTTATTTTACATGCAATCACTTTATCTTTATTTAATTTTGTCCTGTATTTTAGGATGGAAAGGTGATTGTATGGGATGCGTTTACAACAAATAAGGTGAAAAGAGACTGCTAATGACTAATGTTGATATAAAGTGTGGTGTAATATTTTAATAACATTTTTCAACTTAGTTAATAAGCCTTATTGTTTTTTTAATTACATATTTCACAGTTCCATTCTCATTATTTCAAATGTCTTGACAGGAGCATGCAGTGACTATGCCCTGTACGTGGGTCATGGCCTGCGCTTACGCCCCGTCTGGATGTGCAGTGGCTTGTGGGTGAGTCTCTGGCTCCTTTCTGAATCAAGAGGCCTTTGCTGTGTTTCACACGGGCCTTGCAACAGAAGTGGCCTCCGCTTGCGCTCGGAAAAAAACCGGCCCTCTGCCATCACGCAGCGCACACACACCAGCACACATCGTATATTTATGGGGACTTGTGGCAAAAATGCCACCAAAATGTATAAAAATGCTCCCAAAAAACAAGATATGGTTGTTGTATTAAGTTCTTGTATTAATATTTATAAGCAATATCACATTAGCAAAAAGTCTGTTTCCTGAATATCAGCACGTTTGCAAATGTGATAATTTTATACATCAACTCAATAAGCAATAAGTTAATAGGCTATTAGGTGACTTGCATTTTAGACACAATATTGTCAGTTTTTCCTCTATTTTGCCAAAGGAAATAGTTCCTAACAGTAGAGCCACTGTTCAAGCAACATCTTTGAGTTTCAGGTTTGTTTTTGAACGAATCTTTCTAATGAATGACTCATTCACTCACTTCTGCTTTGTTCCTGAATGATTCCGCCATGTTAAACTAATCGTTTGATTGAACGATTCAATAACTAACTTGTTAATTTGCCGCCGCTTACTAGCGGTCTCGGGCCCCGTCCACACGGATACGCCTTTAGCTGTATACGTAAAAAAATTGTACCGTATCAGCATTTCGTCCAGACGGATCCGGCGTTTTGGGAGCATGAAACCGATATGTTTTTAAACCGGGCCCCAGAGTGGATAAATCTGAAAACGACACTCTTGCGTTGTACAGCCAATCCGTATATTTTGTGAAACGGTGATGTCATCACACCACATCCGGCACGGGAAAGACTAGAAAGGGATACAACTACAGGCACCGGACATGCGCACATCAATATTGCTTAATTTAATTACTGTATTTGCATTTATCGTTGGGGTAGGTGTAGGCGTTAATAAAACACATCTGGTAAGTAGCAAATGTATTTATTGTTATTTTATCGTGATATTTTTCCTCACATCCTACCATTGCTGTACCCCTTCTAGCCACAACTCTTCTTCTCCGTTTTTAGTGCATCTCTGTGGCAGAATTACAGCGCCACACACTGGTCTGGCATGTGTACTACATCGTATTGAGTCGGTTTCAGTGCTTTCATGTGTACGCAGATATTTCTTGAAATGAGGGGGAAAAAAAGATCGGATAGGGAAAGCTCTGGCTTCGTGTGGATGTGGCCTTAGTATCATTTGATTTTAGCTGAGGGATGAAGATTGATTGCTGTTTTTGTTTTCGACCGTGATTGTAACAACTTCTGCTTAAAGATATAGAATGAGTTCATAAATAGACTATTATTTCCCCGGCATTGTTGGAAATTTCCGTCATTTATGAGACAACTCTTCCCTGCCTCTTTACATCTGCATATAAACCAAAACCTCCTAATGTTATTGAATGAAATGTCGACCCAGGACGAGCTTTAGGACTGTGTTTGATCATCGTTCTGAATCTGATCCGGATGTAGTCTTTGTCAAAAACACAATTTTCTCAGCTTTTTGCTCAAAATGTTTATTTTTTATGAAGCTTACCCACATTCAAGTGTTGATAAAAAAGAATGCATGAAGCTAGAATAAAACTTTTTTGTTTAAAGAGCAGAGGATCTGTTTTTTTCTTTTGATATATTGCATGTTCAGATATTCATACAACAAAATATTCTGGGGGCCATGAACATTTTGTGAAAATGATCAAAAATGCTGGCGGTGGCTGGCAACTTTAAAAAAAAAACACTGACAGGGAAATCTGAGATAACATTTGAAATATAACAGAGATAAAGTAATTGCAGTCGCATTGCATGCAGTGTTTTTTTGGTGGGCCTCCGAATTGCAAAGGCCACCTCTGATCAAGAGTACTATAGCCCTTTGTCTGAGCAATGAACTTGGACAGGACCTCCTGTTTCTCTGATCATTGGACAGGGTTATTATCATTAATACGTGAATTAGTTTAATAATGACTGATTCTAAATGTTATTAAAATGTATAATAGTATATAAATAATACTAAAATAACACTGACAGTGGACAGAGCAGAAGAGGCTTTGGGAGTTTTTAGGAAACCTGTTTGGAAACAATATTTATGCAGTTCCATTTGGTGCCACTAGTTGGTGCAGATGTCACCCTAAAATTAAAATTAAGTCATAATTTACAAACCCGATTCCAAAAAAGTTGGGACACTGTACAAATAAAAAAGGAATGCAATAATTTACAAATCTCATAAACTTGTATTTTATTCACAATAGAATATAGATAACATATCAAATGCTGAAAGTGAGACATTTTGAAATGTCATGCCAAATATTGGCTCATTTTGGATTTCATGAGAGCTACACATTCCAAAAAAGTTGGGACAGGGAGCAATAAGAGGCCGGAAAAGTTAAATGTACATATAAGGAACAGCTGGAGGACCAATCTGCAACTTATTAGGTCAACTGGCAACATGATTGGGTATAAAAAGAGCCTCTCAGAGTGGCAGTGTCTCTCAGAAGTCAAGATGGGCAGAGGATCACCAATTCCCCCAATGCTGCGGCCAAACATACTGGAGCAATATCAGAAAGGAGTTTCTCAGAGAAAAACTGCAAAGAGTTTGAAGTTATCATCATCTACAGTGCATAATATCATCCAAAGATTCAGAGAATCTGGAACAATCTCTGTGCGTAAGGGTCAAGGCCGAAAACCATACTGGATGCCCGTGATCTCCGGCCCTTAGACGGCACTGCATCACATACAGGAATGCTACTGTAATGGAAATCACAACATGGGCTCAGGAATACTTCCAGAAAACATTGTTGTGAACACAATCCATCGTGCCATTCGCCGTTGCGGCTAAAACTCTACAGGTCAAAAAGAAGCCATATCTAAACATGATCCAGAAGCGCAGGCGTTTTCTCTGGGCCAAGGCTCATTTAAAATGGACTGTGGCAAAGTGGAAAACTGTTCTGTGGTCAGACCAATCAAAATTTGAAGTTCTTTTTGGAAAACTGGGACGCCATGTGATCCGGACTAAAGAGGACAAGGACAACCCAAGTTGTTGTCAGCGCTCAGTTCAGAAGCCTGCATCTCTGATGGGATGGGGTTCATGAGTGCGTGTGGCATGGGCAGCTTACACATCTGGAAAGGCACCATCAATGCTGAAAGGGATATCCAAGTTCTAGAACAACATATGCTCCCATCCAGACGTCGTCTCTTTCAGGGAAGACCTTGCATTTTCCAACATGACAATGCCAGACCACACACTGCATCAATTACAACATCATGGCTGCGTAGAAGAAGGATCCGGGTACTGAAATGGCCAGCCTGCAGTCCAGATCTTCCACCATAGAAAACATTTGAGCATCATAAAGAGGAAGATGCCACAAAGAAGACCTAAGACAGTTGAGCAACTAGAAGCCTGTATTAGACAAGAATGGGACAACATTCCTATTCCTAAACTTGAGCAGCTTGTCTCCTCAGTCCCCAGACGTCCTCCAGCTGTTCCTTATGTACATTTAACTTTTCCGGCCTCTTATTGCTCCCTGTCCCAACTTTTTTGTAATGTGTAGCTCTCATGAAATCCAAAATGAGCCAATATTTGGCATGACATTTCAAAATGTCTCACTTTCAACATTTGATATGTTATCTGTATTCTATTGTGAATAAAATATAAGTTTATGAGACTTGCAAATTATTGCATTCCTTTTTTATTCACAATTTGTACAGTGTCCCAACTTTTTTGGAATTGGGTTTGTACTCACCCTGGTGTTGTGCCCTTCTTTTTTTTATGGACCACAAATGGAGAATAAAAAAAAATGTGCACTCATCCTTATAACGGCAGTGAATAGCGACCAGCATCAAGTTTAAAAAAAAAAAATACGCAAATGTATCACAGAATGATCCCATGTGGCACGTGTTGTATATTCCAAGTGTCCAAGTGTGTACGATAGGGTTTAGTGAAAAACAGACTGAAATTTGATGAATTATTTAACAAAATTCCTGATCTTGGCCATTAGTTTTCTCTGCACGTTTGTGTGACTCCATTAGCGCCACAATTCACTCCGTCTCAGCCAGAAAGAGCACACAAGTTGTGAGAAATCAAGATTACAAAACAGTATCTGTGTACTTTCTTCACTAAGTCAAATATCTCCAGTCTTAAACACCGTTTGTCTGATGACAGTCAGAATGACAGTTGACAGATGTAAAGAACGCAATAACTTCTTGTTACCACGAACACAGCGGATATATTCACCTCAGAGTAAGTTACATGGATTGTATTTCGTGTCGCGTTAAAGCTGGTCGCTATTCACTGCCATTATATGAACAAGCACGTTTTTCTAAATTTCTCCTTTTGTGGTCCATAAAAGAAAGAAGGGCACAACACCAGGCTGAGTAAATGATGACTTACTTTTCATTTTAGGGTGAACTATCCCTTTAAAGACAAGTTCAGTAAATACAAAATATCCTTGCTTAAAAAAACTCCCCACAAAACCAGTCATAAGGGTAATTTTGGGGGGAAATTGAGATGTATACATCATCTGAAAGCTTAATAAATAAGCTTTCCATTGATGTATGGTTTGTTAGGATAGGACGAGATACAGCTATTTTGAAAATCTGGAATCTGAGGGTGCAAAAAAAATCGAAATATTGAGAAAATCGCCTTTAAAGTTGTCCAAATTAAGTCCTAAGCAATGCATACTACTAATAATAATACATTTATGATATATTTACGGTAGGAAATTTACAAAATATCTTCATGGAACATGATCTTAACTTGATATTCTAATGATTTTTGGCAAAAAAAAAAAAACAAAACAATAATTTGGCCCATACAATGTATTGTTATAGCCATGAGTTTTATGCTCCAGGGTCACATATGAAGTTTTATTGGTGGGAATTTGCTTGCTATCTTCATCTTTATTATTCACTCTTCCGTAGCTATTTTTACTAACGTATCTGTTGTTTTTCTCAGTGGGTTGGACAATAAGTGCTCTGTGTACCCTCTATCCCTGGACAAGAACGAGAACCTTGCCGCCAAGAAGAAATCAGTGGCTATGCACACCAACTACCTGTCTGCATGCTGCTTTACAAACTCAGACATGCAGGTATTCTTCAATGAAGGGTGAAATAATGTAACGGTGTCTTGCATTGTACCGACTGCCGTGCGTTTTGTGTTTGCGGTAGATCCTGACGTCCAGCGGCGATGGCACGTGTGCTCTTTGGGATGTAGAGAGCGGTCAGATGCTGCAGAGTTTCCATGGACACGCGGCTGATGTGCTGTGTCTGGACCTTGCCCCCTCTGAGAC
>CM031967.1:3392317-3612317 GCA_018749465.1 Paracanthobrama guichenoti
GTGATCTGCGGTGACATGCTGCCAAGATGGCAACGGCCCACTTTAAGCTTAAAAAAATGCTCTTCAGAAACGTACGGGTGACTTCACGGACACTACGTCCATATTTATTTTACAGTCCATGCTACGCACACAGTCAAACTTGCAAAATATACTTTTTTTTGTCCAGTACACGTACACAGGCTTTTGAAGCATGCACAGTTTTGAGCTATCTCTTTTGCCACAAGTTACAACCCATGTAAATACTGTGCGTATACGTACAGTACGCACAGTACATTTCTGATGACAAAATTCGTGTCACGCGCACTGTACACTGACCCTCTCATACATAAAGTATACTTTGGGCTTAACAGTGTAATAGATCCGTGTGTCAGGCCTTAAAGTGACAGCAGCCTAATATTCCTGCTGCTAAATTATGAGATAATATTAAAAATGTCTATATGGCAGTTTTCCCCCATGGTATCAATGTCAAAATTGTGAAAATGCTGAGTGGCGAGTAAAACCACTAGTCACAGTGGCGGTGAGCAAAAAAGTTAATGTCAAGCCTTGCACACCAGTAATGATTTTTCTAAGGCACATTTATAAAAAGCTACTAAATGTCCTAATTGAACTAAGGTCTAATCCTGGCTTAATCTAAGCCCTGTCTGTGAAACCAGGCCTAGGTCTTTTACATGATGAATTATTGGGTAGATGATGGGCATTTTTAAATATGAATCAGAGCTAAATTTAGTCACTTTTTCAACCTTTTTTCTAATCATCCCCTCAAGGAGATTTTGTCACTGTTCATCAGGGGGACATTCTGTGACCCAGAAGAGTAGCAGAGCAAGCCCACACACAGCATTCACACACAGACACATGAGCACAATGGAGCTGTTAGCATGCCTGTGCAGTGACCTGTGTGTTCTCACGTCCCTCAGGGCTGCGATAAGAAGGCTTGTGTGTGGGACTTGCGGACGGGACAGTGTGTCCAGTCTTTTGAGACTCACGAATCAGACATCAACAGCGTGCGGTAAGTGTCCTCAGGCCTGTTTTCCCCCCTTCAGGTTCTGTCATGGAGCATTAAAAACTACACAAAGTGGACATTTAAGGCCTTTATGATGCTGGTCAATATTTATAGTCTGTGTAAACACTCAAAATGTCATGACAATGTATAGGCACGGAAGACTTGTCTTTTAAAAGGACTTTGGCTGCACCTTTGAGTATTGTCGGATGTTTACTGAGCGAGACAGTCACATGACTGCTCATATTTTATTATCACTGCAGGTACTATCCAAGTGGAGATGCTTTCGCTTCAGGCTCAGATGACGCTACTGTGAGTCTTTTCTTTCCTTATGTTTTTTTTCATACTTAAAATAATTAAAAATGCATTCAATCTTGTCCTTATTGTATGTGTTTATAGTGTCGTCTGTATGACTTGAGGGCAGACAGAGAGGTGGCCATTTATTCCAAAGAGAGCATCATATTTGGAGCCTCTAGTGTGGATTTCTCTCTCAGCGGTAAGCAGTGACACTATATCATAATACCATATTACTGGTAATATTTTATGTATACTCATATAACCTATTGCTTTTGCAAAATGTGCAGTGCTTATCCAGAACACACTGTGTAGTGTATTGTATCCCACAATTCAGTGCGCTCGACCTTATCAACCACAATTTTTAATGTTGATATCACTATTTGATTGGTCTGGTAACAGTTGAAAAGATATTGCTATATACATATATTATACACTTGAAGAGAAAAATATAACAATAAAATAATTGTAATTAATCTCATTATTCTTCAGAAAGACACACACACACACACATATATTTTTTGAACATTTATAAATATATTAATAATATATATTAACTTAATTTTTTCAAACTAATATATTATTTTTATATATTTACACACACACACACACACACACACACATATATATATATATATATATATATATATATATATATATATATATATAAGTTAAAATAGAAGGAGGTTGTTGTTTATGCTATGTTAATATCTTTGGGCAGGGAGATTGCTGTTTGGTGGTTACAATGACTACACAATCAATGTATGGGACGTTTTAAAGGGCACACGTGTGTCCATCTTGTTCGGACACGAGAACAGAGTGAGCACCCTCCGCGTCTCTCCAGACGGGACAGCGTTCTGTTCGGGATCTTGGGATCACACATTACGGGTTAGTGGAAACATTTCTTAATACAGTGGTCATGAACTGGCTCTTTTTATTTTTTTTATACTGTTGTCTGAGGTCAACTTATGACGTTTGTGTGTTTTTTACATTCAAAAACATCATAATGAATAAGTAATAGTGTATTTTCTACACTGGTTTTGAGGCTCTCTCCTGAATGCTTGGTTATGGGTGTGCCGCACTGAAGACTTGGAAGTAAACGCCCACGGCTAGGATTGGATAAGATTTGCAGTACATATGGGAATTGTTTTGAAAGTGGCAACCGGAATGATTCTCTCACAGTGCCCGCAAAACGTCTTTATCAAACAAACACAATAATAATCTCTCATCCACCCGCGATTGATTGGAATATAATTTTTTTATTACCTGGCCCGCCCTATCGGTGGATATAACCGCGAACCGTACACACACGTGAACAACGCAGATCAAGAAAGGAATATTATTTCACTATTTAAGATTATTTACGTTTTGGTAACCCGTCTGGAAAACACATAGCCCCGGGACGTTGGGCTTTGCGAGCCCTGGCCCATACATGTCCGAGTCTGATCCCGAACAAATAAAGGGTTCTCCAGCCTGTGACAGCGTACTAAGGTATGTTCAGTTAGACACGTACACATAATCAAAACGATCTGTAACAATGCAATACTATCACATATTAAAACATGTTTTACTCACATTAGTGTGTTGCACTATTCCGGTCGGATCCAGTATAGAAGGCACAGCATTGTGTTTTAATCTCAATATGTCTGCTAATCCAGTCTCGAGCTGTGTCTTGTTTACAAACGAATCCGTGCAATGTCTTCCCCACGTGAGCTGGATCTTCATTAAAAATAAAGTTCAACCACTCATTCCTAATATTAGAATCTGAAGGAAGCTTCTGCAGCGACTGTGTTCTTCCACAACCAGGCACAGCGCAATATCTTGCTATCTTCGGCATGTTTATTGCTTGGTAGCGCGATCCGTTTAGCTCCACGAGTCGGTGGGCGGGGCTACAGAAGCAGGCGTACAGATTAATCTGTTGAGGCGGCGTTTCCCCGTTCTATGACGTCAATGGTCGACATATTCTGAGAGCTCTCGTTTGCTGGACCTGGTTTTCTTTGACTAGCAAGGAAATTTTCAGCTCAGTACAGGATATTCTTATATCACGATGAACTTTTGTATATCAAAAGCTCAAGGGAAAGTTGATTTCTCAATTCATGACCCCTTTAAGCACTGCGATGAATGTCTCAGAGTTTGTCCTTCTTTCTCTAGATCTGGGCCTGATGTTGCCTGAACCTCAGACTGGCTGTGTTTCATGTTTCTCACTGCTGGGATCGAAGGAAACCGCAGACTCCAATAGTGTGTTGAGTGCAGTAGAGTATATGAGACAGACAGACTGTAGTGCATCCACTTCCAGATCTAATCAACACAGTCACTCCGTTCACCCCGCGCTTGGTATTATGGGATGGCCTTGGATGGTTTCTATGGCAGCAACTACCCTTCTATAATGCTGTTCTAGTTTGTGTGTATGAGCGTGTGTGAACACATTGATCCAAGAAATAATTTATCAAACAATAGCCTAAAAAATACAAATGTATTCCATGTTGTTTAGGTCTGTGCATGAGGTTGAGGGTCAACAAAGATTATTTACCGACTTGAATCATTGTTAATGAGTGAAACGGGAAAGATTGTTTAGCCGACACTATATCTGATATGCAAGATAACAGATTTAGTTATGCTCTCTTGCTCATAATGGTCTGATTGTCATTGAATTATTATGCCACTATAGTTGTTCTTTCTAACTGTAGCAAAGTGTATATACCATAATATCATATAGGTTGTCATATCGACACAGATATCAATATACATAAACCAAATAAATGGATTTTAAACACTGAAAGCCATGTGGTGTCTTTTTTATTTCATGTTTAATGATATTAGATTAGTTTTAAACTTGTTTATTTCATGTTAACATAACTGTTCATTAACACCTAATGGTTAAAGTGAGTTTTGTATAGTTAATAAAAGAGAATTCATTCGAAATTAAAAGTTTCATAATTTAGACTCCATTAAAACCCAATATTTTTCCTTTTCGTGGGACGCTAATTATGTTCGCTCATTCATTTTCAATTATTTCGCTTTAATATATTAATATGATTTTTTTTTATGCTCACTAAATTTCTGCTTAAATCTGCAAATAGATAGTTTAAAAAAACAATTACATTTTTTTACAATTACATTTTATTTATAATTTAATTTAAAAAAATCACACTTATTTATTTATTGTTAAATATCCCTTTCACAGCAATGATGCCTTCACGTACTATCGGGAATTTAAAAAAAGTCGTGATTGTGTGTGTGTGTGTGTGTGTGTGTGTGTGTGTGTGTGTGTGTGTGTGTGTGTGTGTGTGTGTGTGTGTGTGTGTGTGGAATATATAGAATATAAAGAAAACTCGTGAAGGCGGCATAGAATCACTCGTGGGACTTTTATTATGAAAACAGCAGCGAGCGCACTTCCTGTAGGCGGCGAGAAAGTCTAGTCATGATGGTTTGTGTTTTCAAACGGTGTGTTTTGACTGTAGTGTAGGTGTATTGTAAGGGTATTTCTCCTGCTGTAGGGCACTTATCTTTATGTAGGGCCCCGGCTGTGTCTTATAAGCGGATCGTCTGTTTTGTCGTGCTGAAATGAGCGATGTTGTGGAGAAAACTCTCAGTGCTCTGCCGGGTTTATTTGATTCTCAAACTGGAGCTGCAAAAATCACCAACAGATTAAAACAACTAATCAAGAGCATCACAGAACTGACGTCTAAACATGTGAGTAAAATCAATATCTGTGACAGGAATAAGCAGAACTATAGATACTGATGTGTCGTTTATGTATGAGGGTGTTTGACGTGTTGAGCAGTGACTAGTGTCGTGCTTTGTGGCATGTTGTGCTTTTTATCTAAGAAGTATAAACATTTGATAATTATTTTAAAATTGTTTAATGATTAAATTAATAGATTTTACAGAATATTTGTATTTTTAACGTCTAATTAAAAATACGAATAAATGTGTATATACTACTGTTAATTATAGTTGTTTTGTGTAATTTTTGTTTTAAAAAATATTTCTAAATAGCTTTAAATTATTTTTTATTTCAGTTGTAGTTAAGCTTTTATTTTTCATTTTAATTTTAGTAATTTTTATCATTTCTATTCTCATTTTTGTTATACATTTAAAAGTATTTCGATATAGCTTTAATTTATTTTTGTTTTAGTAATTTAGTACTTTAACTTAAACTTGCCAAAGCAACGTCACCAATTTCTCTTTTTTTTTATTAAGTTTTTTATTAATTTCTCTTTTTTATTTATATTTTATTTTATTTCAATTAGCAATGATAACGTCAGTGATGATCCTTCAGAATCACAATACACACTCCCCTAAAGGATTATTAGGAACACCATACTAATACTGTGTTTGACCCCCTTTCGCCTTCAGAACTGCCTTAATTCTACGTGGCATTGATTCAACAAGGTGCTGAAAGCATTCTTTAGAAATGTTGGCCCATATTGATAGGATAGCATCTTGCAGTTGATGGAGATTTGTGGGATGCACATCCAGGGCACGGCTCCCGTTCCACCACATCCCAAAGATGCTCTATTGGGTTGAGATCTGGTGACTGTGGGGGCCATTTTAGTACAGTGAACTCATTGTCATGTTCAAGAAACCAATTTGAAATGATTCGAGCTTTGTGACATGGTGCATTATCCTGCTGGAAGTAGCCATCAGAGAATGGGTACATGGTGGTCATAAAGGGATGGACATGGTCAGAAGCAATGCTCAGGTAGGCCGTGGCATTTAAACGATGCCCAACTGGCACTAAGGGGCCTAAAGTGTGCCAAGAAAACATCCCCCACACCATTACACCACCACCACCAGCCTGCACAGTGGTAACAAGGCATGATGGATCCATGTTCTCATTCTGTTTACGCCAAATTCTGACTCTACCATCTGAATGTCTCAACAGAAATCGAGACTCATCAGACCAGGCAACATTTTTCCAGTCTTCAACTGTCCAATTTTGGTGAGCTTGTGCAATTTGTAGCCTCTTTTTCCTATTTGTAGTGGAGATGAGTGGTACCCGGTGGGATCTTCTGCTGTTGTAGCCCATCCGCCTCAAGGTTGTGCGTGTTGTGGCTTCACAAATGCTTTGCTGCATACCTCGGTTGTAACGAGTGGTTATTTCAGTCAAAGTTGCTCTTCTATCAGCTTGAATCAGTCGGCCCATTCTCCTCTGACCTCTAGCATCAACAAGGCATTTTCGCCCACAGGACTGCCGCATACTGGATGTTTTTCCTTTTCACACCATTCTTTGTAAACCCTAGAAATGGTTGTGTGTGAAAATCCCAGTAACTGAGCAGATTGTGAAATACTCAGACCGGCCCGTCTGGCACCAACAACCATGCCACGCTCAAAATTGCTTAAATCCCCTTTCTTTCCCATTCTGACATTCAGTTTGGAGTTCAGGAGATTGTCTTGACCAGGACCACACCCCTAAATGCATTGAAGCAACTGCCATGTGATTGGTTGATTAGATAATTGCATTAATGAGAAATTGAACAGGTGTTCCTAATAATCCTTTAGGTGAGTGTATATTAATTTATTGATATTTTTGCAAATAAAAAAAACAAATTATAATATTATAGTAAATAATACAAAATAATCAATAGTAAAATATTTACAAAATAAATCTTGTAAAACACTGTATTTTTAATAAAATACAAAAAAGTCACCACAGAAACAAAAACATATACAGTATAACTTTATCAAGGTCGTAGCAGCCACATATTAAAATGCAATGCAGTGTTTTTTGTTATTTTAAAGCCTCTCATTTGATGTGCATTTGCAGGAGGAGGAGAACCTCATGAAACAGGAGCTGTCTGCCATGAAAGAGCAGGTGTCGTCTCCCAACACCACCATGGTGAGCCGTACAGACATTACATCGCCATCGCTGTCACTCAGAAGCTGATTATTTGACCCCAGTGTGTGTGTGTGTGTGTGTGTGTTTGGTTCTTACAGAAGCAGATGAGAGAGGTCATGGTGCGGGCCATGTACTGTGAGATGCTGGGCTACGACGCCTCCTTCACCTACATTCATGCCATCAAACTGGCCCAGCAGGGCGGCGTCCTGGAGAAGAGAGTGGGTACGTATATGTGTATACATTGATGGTCAGACTTTTTAATGTTTTTGAGAGAAGTCTCTTCTGCTCACCTGCTCAAAAATACAGCAAAATCAGTAATATTGTGAAATATTATTACTATTTAAAATAAGTGGTTTCTTTGTGAATATATTGTAAAATGTAATTTATTTATGTGACGCAAAGCTGAATTTTCAGCATCAGTCTTCAGTGTCACATGATCCTTCAGAGATCATTCTCATATGATTGATAATAACCATAAATGTGTGTTGAGCATCAAACAATGTTGAAAACAATTGAGCTTCTTCATGTTTTTTTTGGAAACCTTGATACCCTAACAAGTCTTTGGTAAGAAGTGGAGATTCTGTATGGAACAAAAATCATTTTAAGTCCCTGAATGTGTGTGATTTGAACCCATATTTGTATTTTGTTGTCCACTGGTGTGGTCTCAGGGTACCTGGCAGTGTCTCTGTTCCTCAGTGAGGGCCATGAGTTGCTGTTGCTGCTGGTAAACACAGTATTAAAGGTGAGCTTGTTTCTTATTGCTTGTGACTGAACACATGACTGTATGACTGAAGGTCTCATACGTCTGTGGCAGGATCTTCAGAGCACGAACCTCATTGAAGCGTGCATGGCGTTGACTGTTGTAGCTCAGGTTTTCCCCAAAGACATGATTCCTGCTGTCCTCCCTCTGGTAGAAGACAAGCTGTCACATCCAAAGTAAGATTCACTCCTCTGAAACACACCGGGATCATTTCTTATTCGAACACTTGAGAATATCTAAAAGCCATATCAATAAGGCTTTTAGATATCATATAACCGATATTGTTCATTTACAACTAGTGTCATTTTAGCATTTTTATACACTAATTAAAGCTAACAAGCTTTTATTTTTATATTTTTAATTTAAATTTTAGTAATTTGTATGTGCTTTTTTTTGTCATTTCAGTTATTTTATATAAAATATTTCTATATAGTTCTAATTCATTTTTATTTCAGTTTTAGTTCAGCTTTTATTTTTAATTTTAATTTTAGTAATTTGTTCTTTTTAAAAAAATATTTCTATATATCATATTTTTTGTTAGCTTTTATTTGTATAATTTTAGTTTTCATTTACATTTTAGTAATTTTTATGTTCTTTTTGTCTTTTTTATATTTATGTATAGCTATATAGAAATATTTTTTAAAAATGTCACAAAAAGCACATAATTATTAAAATGAAAACTAAAAATATAAAAATAAAAGCTAAACTAAAACTGAAATAAAAATGAATTGGAACTATATAGAAATTTTAAAAAATAACTCAAATTAAAAATATAAAAATAAAAGCTTGTTAATTTTAATGTATTTATATTTTAGTCATTTTTTTATGTGGTGTTGTATATTTATGCATGGCTTTAATTTATTTTTATTTAAGTTTAGCTTTTATTTTTCATTTTAATTAATATGATTTTTTTGTCATTTTAGTAATTTTTTTTTTTTTATATTTCTATATATCTTCAATTTATTTTTATTTCTGTTTTAGTTTAGCTTTTTATTTTTCATTTTAATTTTGTCTTTTTAGGTCATTTTGTTAGATTTAAAAAAAAAGAAGAAAAAAAAGAAGGTATTTCTGTATAGCTTTATTTTGATTCCAGTTATAGCTTTAGTAATTTAGTACTTTTATTTAAACTTGCCAAAAATTCTACATCAAATTTTCCAATTAACAAAACTGATTGGTAATGGTTTTAGTTCATAACTATTCACAACCAATACCAGTTGTCTGGAAGCGTCTGATAACCACCATGCAGAAGCTTTTTAACACGACAATGGCTAATCATTGTTTACAGAAATGTAATGTTTTAATATTAATTTTAGACATTGTATCCTGTTAAACGCACATTCAGCATGAACTAGATTTACCAGAAGTTGCAATATTAATGACTCATAGCTAGTGAAGTAGAAAAGTGTGAATTTTGGTAAAATAAATATATTGTTAAATTTGATTATCAGTCTAATAATAACTCGTATACTTGTCTTTCTTTCCTGTCCAAGGGAGATCATTCGGAGGAAAGCCGTCCTGGCGTTGTATAAGTTTTATCTTATCGCTCCGAATCAAGTCCAGCACATTCACGGCAAGTTCCGGAAGGCCCTGTGTGACAAAGATCCGGGTGTCATGACATCATCATTACACATTTACCTTCAGCTGATCAGGGTTGGTCTTTGAACTTCAAGCGATGTCTTCATTATAATACAGTCAATTCAATGTAACATCCAATTCAATTTTTTGATTTCTTGCCAATTGTGAGATAAAAAGAATCCATGATGAAAATAAGCTTCCGTATGTTTCAAGCATCCAAATATATAGCTGGGTATTAAACATATGCTCTAATTGGCTGTAAATTTTGTCCCGTCATGCAGTTTTTCCTCTTGTCGTCACATCTGAGATGGTTTTGTCTTTATCAGGAGGGTCCAGACGGCTATAAAGATCTGACAGGCAGTTTCGTCGCCATCCTGAAGCAGGTGGTGGGTGGGAAACTCCCGATGGATTTTCACTACCACAGTGTTCCTGCGCCGTGGCTGCAGATCCAGCTGCTCAGAATCCTCTCGCTCCTTGGAAGAGAGGACCAAAGGTACAGAGGGGCCGCCCTGCAAATCACAAGCTGCGTCCCAGTTTATATACACTCACATTAAGCACTAAAAGTACAGGGAAAGTACATACTGTATCTGAAAATCTGGTCATTTTTCAGCACTAGTGAGCTGATGTATGAAGTTCTGGATGAGTCTCTGCGCAGAGCGGAAATGAACCACAACATCACCTACGGTAAAATCATCTTTTCTAATGGACCGAACGGTAATTTGAACATCACCAGTGCTTGATATCAACTTTTTTGCCCACCAGACGCTGTGCCTAGTGGTTTTTCAAAGTTACTAGCCGCTCAGCATTTTCACTGGCCATAATTTTGACATCGATACCATGGAGAAAAACTACCATATCGATATGTTTAATATCTTATAATTCGGCAGCAGGTTTATTAGGCTCCTGTCCCTTTAAGAGCTGACGCACAGATCCATTACACATGCGTTTTCTTTCTCAGCTATTTATGTTCACTTAAAACAGAACTGACTGTGTTTATGTAAATACTCACATTATTTTGTGTGTTTTTGACTGGTTAAGCACAATAAGCAGTGAAAAAACTTAATTTAGCACTGAGAGGCGGCTTTATGTGCTGCACTTTGGGTGTGAGAACAAAATCTGCGGGAATGAGTATAATTATGAGCAATACACACAATCCCACAGTGAAATTAAAGCCCTGTAACAGCAACAATATTCATCCGGAGCAAATGAAAATGAGTGTTGGAAGCGTTTCAGATATTTCAGTATTAATATGTATCATAAAATCGATATTTTTGACATTACATTGCACTTACTTCATTATTTCAGATAGCTTTTTAAAAGACTACAGCTGAAAAATGTATATATTTAAAATTCAACCCGGCAAAGTGGCTAGTAGGAGTGACTGCGTCACACGCCACTGCTGAATTACACACACATTTGGCGTGTTAATGTCAATCCCTGGTTAGTAGTGAAACTTGGGGTTATGGTAAAGGGGCCACGCTTGAAGCGGCTGACCAATCAAAACGCACTGGTCCAGCCGACCAATCAGAGCACATTGTGCTTTTCAGAAGGAGGGGCTTCATAGAGACAGGAACTAAACAGAGCGTTACTGACAGACTGAGAAAAGAGGATAGAACAATCAAATAGATGTTTTTTTGAACATTCAAGCATTAAAACCTATTCATGTGGACGCAAAAAACAAAATCAAGACTGTAAAAGGGCATAATTGCTCCCTTTTAAAACATTTAAACGAATGCTATCTAAATTTATGCTACATCACTTAACTTAAAAATCACTTAAAATCATCTTTTCTAATGGACCGAACTGTAATTTGTCAGCATAATTAATGCAACTAACGCATAATGTGTTTCAGCAATCCTGTATGAGTGTGTGAAGGCCGTCTACACCATACACCCCAAAGCTGAGCTGCTGGAAAAAGCGGCGAGATGCATTGGCAATTTTGTTCTGTCTCCAAAGATCAACCTCAAATATCTTGGTAAAATTCCTTCTTTTGATTTTCACTAGTTAGTTAAGCTAAACTCACTTTAACTGCTCACGCACTGGTGTATGTTTTCAGGTTTGAAAGCCTTGACGTACGTTGTCCAGCATGATGCCAAACTGGCCCTGCAGCATCAAATGACCATTATTGAGTGTTTGGACCACTCCGATTTCACTATTAAGAGAGAGGTAACAAACAGACCACACTCCGAGGCAAACATCAAACGTTCTGTTCACCTCTTCCGCTTTCTTCTCTCTCAGACTCTTGAATTGCTGTTCAGGATCACAAACGCTCAGAATGTGACCGTGATCGTTGAGAAGATGCTGGACTTCCTGCGCGACTGCAGCGACGAGCACACTGTCATCCATCTGGTCGGAAAAGTTGCAGAGCTCGCTGAAAAATATCCTTTTAAAGTCACCATGAAATCCGAATTGACAGTTCTTGGTTTGTTTTATGGAGTATTGCCCTCATAATCTTTAATCGAAGTAACTTCCCCTCCCTCTCTTCTCTGATGACATGAGGGCGGGGCAACCTGTCACTCACATGAGATCGACCAATAGCAAACCACAACCATCCAATCAATTCCAGATGGACCAAGTCAAGTCCCGCCCTACATTTGTTCTTGTTTGAGAAGCGGTTTCACTCGAAAATGCATCACAATAGGGAAAAAAAGACAACTTTCACTTGTTTGTAAAAAATATACTCGTTCCTATAAAATTAATTTAAATGTGTTGTATGTCAGCTTTTATGTCATGTGTTATGTTCCTATAAAAATCCTTACGTTTGCTCCAGATAACTCGTGGTTCATTCAGACGATGAGTGATGTTTTTTCCATCGGTGGAGATTTGCTGCAACAGGACGTCCCGAACAACTTCCTGCGACTGCTGGCGGAGGGTAAACGAGAAGTACAGGCGATCTTAAGAGCTGTAAACTGTAGCAGAAGGTGCCTTGTTTCACACTCCTGGTGTGTTTTTTGCCTCAGGCTCAGAGTCTAAAGAGGAAGATGATGAGTTACGGCTGTATGCCGTCGACTCGTATCTGACGGTGCTGAAGGGAGACGCTTCTCATCTGCCCCAACACTTCCTTCAGGTCATGAGCTGGGTGTGTACTAATTAAGAAAGAATATTCCAAAAATATAAATACATATGTTAAAAAAATCCTCATATTTGGATTTTGTCTTCCAATTCAACTTCTGATGGTGAACGTTCCGATAAAGTGAAAGACTTGCAAGTTACAACAGACAGATTAAACAATTTGCAGTTAATTTTCTGTTTTATTTACCCACAAAAAGCCTGTTTGTACTATTATTTGGTGCTTAGTGTGTGTTATTTTTCTCACTTATTTGTTATTAAACAATTAGGACACTTTTTTAATTTAATCAAATCTAACATAAAGGTTTGTGTTTATATTTTTGTGT
Source organism: Paracanthobrama guichenoti (assembly GCA_018749465.1). Lineage (NCBI taxonomy): Eukaryota > Metazoa > Chordata > Actinopteri > Cypriniformes > Gobionidae > Paracanthobrama > Paracanthobrama guichenoti. The sequence continues at coordinate 3,405,181 of CM031967.1, forward strand.
GTGTATGTGTATATATATATGTATGTGTATATATATATGTATGTGTGTATATATATGTATGTGTGTGTGTATATGTATGTGTATATATGTGTGTATATATATATATGTATGTATGTATGTATGTATGTATATATATGTATGTATATATATATATATATATGCATGCATGCATAACATTTACATATGTATGCACATATATAAACGCATATATATAAATTAAGTGTGTGTATATATAAACACATATATTATATAAACACAAACCTTTATGTTAGATGCGATTAATTGATTTGACGGCACTAAAATAAATGTGACGACTTAATAAAAAATGTGTCCTGAAAATCCATTAATCCATGGTTACAGACTGCCAAATCGATTAATCACATCTAAAAGTTTGTTTATATAATATATGTGTGTTTATATATATATACACACACACACACACACACACACACATAAATATAACATTTACATATAAAGACATTAACACAAACTAACTTATGTTTTTGACAGCACTATTTTATTTATATTGCAGTGTATTAGGCAATTTAATTCATATTTTTAAATAGTTTTAAGAAATAATTACTCAAATGTAACAATGGATTTGTTAACTTTGTTACAATTTAGTATCAATTCATATTAAATAAATAATGTAGCATACATAATATATATTTTAAAACATTTAAATGAATTTTGGCGAATACTAGTAGTCAATTATTTTTATGACGGATTATTTATATGTATAAGTTCATTCCAATATATGTATATTGGAATGAACTGCAAGTGTCAGTGTGTGTGCGTGTGCGTGTGTGTGTGTGTGTGTGTGTATATCAGGTTCTTGGAGAATACTCTCACCTCCAAGAGTGTGTGGACCAGCGTGAGGTCATCCGACTCCTGGCGAAGCTGCTGGATCAGAGAAGCGTGAGCTCAGAGACGCGGGTCTGGATTCTCTCTGCCCTGACTAAGATCTCCGAGGGCCAGACAGACTTGATTCTGGACCTGGCTGAGAGCCTTTCGTCCTCCCAGGACACGGTGCTCCGTCAGCAGGCGCAGGAGCTGCGTCACCTCAGCCAGGACTCACAGCTCCATGGGTGGGTACTGCCCTGTGGAGCGCCCTGGGACAGCATGGAGGTAACCGGCATGATGACAAGTTCCTCTTGTTAGTGTTTTCACTCTTAAAACAGATTTAGAGCACTTTAAGCAAACAAGACAGTAAACCGAGACCGTGTCCTCATTGTAAATTGACACACATTGGAGTTACGTTTTGAGCATTCGCGTTTCTACACAGGTCGACTCTTCTCTGTCTTTTCTGGATGGGTTTGTGTCGGAGGCTTTGGCTGCAGGAGCCGCACCTTATAAACCTCCTCATCAAAGACAGGAAGAGCTTTCTGAGGAGAGAGGTACAGCCATTATTACCCCTCATGCATGTGCTCATTGTTATTTATACTATAGTAAACTATACTTTACCACATGTATGTTCATCCTGCCCTTAAAGCGATAGTTCACCCACAAATTCACATTTTACATTGTCATTTAAGGTGTGTTCACACTTGTAATTTGGTTTGCTTGGTTCGATTGGTCCAACAACAAAAAAAGTCCTAAATGGTCCACTTAGCATTCACATTGGCATTTTAACACCGAACCTAAAGGCATCAGCTTTTATGATGTATATTTCACAACGGAACTTACCGAACATCCAAACCAGTGCTGTGTGCGGCTAAATGCGCTCGTTGTATGTGTGTAGCTACATATGATGGTATTTTGACCAGATGAGAACTCGTGAAGAGCTTATAAAGTGTGTAAAGGAGTCAAAACAGCATCAGGAATCCCTCCGTCACACACACAAACCAAGATCTGCTGCGAGGAGACGCGGTTCTGACGATGTGATGGGCAACATCGCGACTATGACGAGGAAAAACAGGTGTGCTTGAGCTTTCTGCCCTTTTTAGGGTCGCATCTTGTGACATCATGTCCTGTTTTTGGTTCGTTTACATGTCTTTGGTCCGTGTTGCATTCGTAGTTCAGTCGAACCTCACCAGAGTTCGTTTGGAAGCGGAGCGAGACCCATCGGGCGGCAGCATTCGCACTTATTCAAATGAACCGCACTAACTGAGCAATCACGCCAGGGTTCGTTTTAATCAAACCAAACCTGCCAAGTGTGAACACTCCTTTGCTCACCCTTATGCTCACCTCATCCCAAACTTGTATGTCTGGCCTTTTTTTTTTCAGCACTGAATCTGGAGCCGTACAGTTTTTCTCTACCTGTAAGTTTCTCATCATGTAGCATCACTGACAGACAGTCTCCCACACTGCTGTCCGTCAGTTCAGGACTTTCAGGCAACAGCACTGAACTCTCTCAGAAGGAAAGGTGGGTACCCGTGTGGCACGCTGTCTTTGGTTGTACACAACTGTCAGTGCTTTTATTCAGCAAGGATGCATGAAATTGATCAAAAGTGGCAGTTAAGACATTTATAATACAGCAGAAGGTTTCCATTTCAAATGAACTTCTGTGCATCAAAGAATCCACAAAAATATGCAAATCATCATATTATAATGATTTCTGAAGGATCATGTGACACTGAAGACTGGAGTAATGATGCTGAAAATTGATAGGAATAAATTACATTATGTAATAATATCTCGGCTTGATATTACGGTTTGATTCCGTTCCAGCACTCTGATTCTTGAGGGTGTAAAGAGAGTTTGGGGGAAAGATGGGTATCTTCCACAAAAAGAAACCGCAGAGGCAGCGCCTCCAGTGGACGAACCCAGCGTTGCAGTCCAGCCCTCCGGCCAGCAGGAGGCAGCAGAGCGAATAGAGCCACAGCCGGAGCCATCGACGCAAAACCTGGACAAACAGCAGCTGGCTTCGTCTTTGTTTGTTGGTTTGGGAGCCCAGAGCTCCGTATCTCTGGTGAGAAGATGATTTTATGACTTGTAATGAGCACGCAGACCCATTTCAACTCAAACCACATTCAGAAGTAGTCAGAAATGTATTGCATTTGTAGTGTAAATGCCAATCCTGTTTCCTCTCAGCTGGGAAAATCTGAAGCCCCGCCCCCCCGATTTCGAAAAAAGCCCCGCCCACATGAGTCATCATCATCATCGGGCACCAGCGAGAGATCCTCCGACTCCTCATCCCGCTCCTCGCATAGCACGACTGACAGCTTCCTGTATGGCAGTTTGCTAGAGGAGGAGCCGGCCACATCCATATCCATGCCCAAATCCACCACAGCCAACGGCCTGGGCCAAAACAAACACACGGAAGGCGACAGGCGTGCAAACACGTCTCAGATACTGGGCAGCGATATGGTTATAGTGCGGCCCAACACGATACAGGACAAACCTCATCCATCCACGTCTTCAGATCTGACCGCGCCGTTACCCCCTGAACTCAAAGACCTACCTCACTCTGATGTCGTCAGCCTGACCTGTGACCCCAGCCTGTCCCTGGCCTCCTGCCGTATGTTCAGAGACGAAGCTTTGCTGCTCGTCATCTTCATATGTAACTGCACGGAAACTGCAATAAAAGATGTTGTGGTACAGCTGACCTGTGAGGAGCTTCAGGTGTGTAATGGGTCACAGTGTGCGTGTGTGTGTGTGTGTGTACAGTAATGACAGCATATGAGATATAACGCAAAATGTGAACTCTTCTGTCTTAGACGGCGAGTTTGAGAGGGAATGTCGTAGACTGTCTGGAGGGCAAGAGGACGTCTGTGTGTCACTACGCTCTGCTGATGGACGAGCCTCACACTATCGTGTCCTTTACCGGGACCGTCTCTTATCAAACACAGCCAGGACACACAAACACGCTCCCTTTCTCTGGGACACTGTCCACAGCCGACTTTATCAGGTAACCGGTGTCTGACAATTCTTAATTTTATTAAATGATTACTGAAGAAATAATGCAATAATTGATTTGATTAACTTTGCAGAATTTAATTTTATGCATATCAGGTTTAATCATTTTCTAGTTAAACTAAATAAAAATAAGAAATAAGTTTATTTCTATTAATGTAAAAATGTGTGTTTTTAATTATCTATAATAATCTTAATATATACACAATTGCACCTGTCAAAACATTCATATATTTAGTAACATATATAATTTTTCTCCTTCCCTTATGTTTGTTTGGGTTAAAAAAACTAAATATTTTCATCCTATTTTCAAAAGAAATAGTACATTCAAAAATTAAATGGGATTAAAATTTAAAATAAAATTATTTTATTTTAATTATTTTAAAATATAAAATTATTTATTATAAATTAATTGATTTAGATACATTTATATCATTTAATGTTTAATCAATTATTTAAAAAATATAAAATTCATGTTTCATATTTATTTTCATAAGAATATAAATATTTTTATCCTACTTTCAGGTGACAGATTTCAGGTTGCAGTTTCTAATCATGTTTTTTTTTTTCTCCTCTAAATATGAAATGAATGTGAAATACAAAGAACAACAAATCACCTCAAATATTTGTATGGCTTGTTTTAATGAGCTCATTTCTCTCTGCCGCACACAGGCCTTTGGTCGTAACCACAGAGGAATATGGGAAGCTCTGGCTGTCTCTGTCTCATGACGTCAAACAGAATCTGAAACTGCTCACAGACGCTGGCGGTGACCCGCTCAGAACCACCCTGAACGCTCTCAAAGACGCCCTACAGCTACATGTAGTGGACATCATCGGTAAGCAGAGCAATAGCTTCCATTGTACAGTCATTTTGCCACCTTTCACGTTCCATTTGAACATGCACCATAACGTACACTCTCGTTAGACATGCAGCCGATCACTCGTGTGATTCTGTGTGGTTCTTTCAGGCTCAGAGGGAATCGTAGCATGCCGGCTGCTCAGTGGCGCCCCCTGTCTCCTGCACTGCAGAGTGAACGGCACTGCTCTGGCCATGTGGCTGCGCTCTCCTCATCCTGCTCTCCCAGACTGCATCCTGTACCACTGCCAGAGAGCTCTCGCAGAACACTAACAACCCAGAAACCCGTGACAAAATGTTTTCAGGTGTCGTGCAATGACTGTTTAAAAAAGAAAAAAGCAATACCTGTGTATTGCGTGTCTTACGCTCTGACTAATAATTTTAATGACATGTATATTTTTTTGTACACAGTTACTGCATTGTCAAACTTACAGTACATACAGTAAAAAGTATTTATTGATTTTAAACATTTCCAGCCTGTGGTTTGGTCTGTTCTGGTAGGTGCTAGCATTCTTCAGGGTTTATTTGTTCAAGGAAAAAAAAAAAAGAAATACGGCTTTAACGTTGTTTTCAAAGTGTCATTTTATTAACTTTAGTAATTGGTACAATTCATTAGAGCAAAAAAAAAGAAAAAAAGCAGGTTTGCATATTCTAGAAAGCAGTGTGTACAGATATTTCCGTTATTATTTTTATAATAATAGAAGTAATGCATGTGTCTATTAAATATTTACCATTTATAAATATTTTCTTCATATTTAATAGAATCTCCTCAGAGATGCATAATATAATCAACCTGAAAAAACGGACTACTTTAGGTTATTTTTATAAAAATTGAGTGATTGATGATTAATTGAACATTACTCGAAAGGAAAATGTTTGTATTAAAACTACCTTCCTTTGTGATTGACGTTACCATGCCTTCCTTTTTCAGCCCCTCCCGCCATTCTTTTATCTAACATCCACTTTTCACGATCCAATCAATTCCAGTAAATAAAATCAAGTGCTTTTACTCATTGAATCTACGGTTTTAATCAAAAACACATCACATTATGGAAGTAAAGTTTTTACATGGTTATTTTGGATGCAGCTCTACAGATCATAGACCATAGCAAATAAGGTACTAGAACCATTTACTATAGTCACTTTGGTAGTTGAATGCATGCGTGTTAAAGTTCTGTATTGTAGTACAATGGAAAGATCAGCACACGTGACAAAACATGTCTTTGCCATTGTCTGTCAACAAACTACAAACTAGTTCTTGCATTTCTTTTGGAGTTAGCTAGAAAACTTTAAAGGTGCATAAAAAGTCCTTATGTCTATGTTTGGGTCAAGGGCGTCTATATAATACCTGTGTATGATGTTACTGCAGACTGACTGGTTTGCCACATTGAGTTTGAGGCAAGTTCAACTGAACTTTAAGTCAAATTACAACCAAAAAAGTGACCTTTGGCGACCCTAGGGCAACGTGTTTCCGCCACAGAATAAAAGTATATTGCGATTTTGTTTTGCAATTGAATTGAGATGTAAAGTCGCAATTACGACCAAAAAGGCAGAATTGCGAGAAAAAAAAAAAAACATTATTAAGCGAGTTATAAAGTCCTAATTGCAAGGAAAAAAAGTAAATATAGTTGTCTCATTGTTTCATAACGGTCGCATTTGCGACCAAAAATATTAATTTGCAAGTGATATTTTTGCTGTGATCGCCATTGGCGACCATTCTGTGAGTAGCCCATCACATCTTTTGTTGTGTGTTGACTAGGGGTGGCACGGTACACGGAAAAACATCCGAACCGTCCGGTTCGCTTGTCTCGGTTTGCCGCATGCACAATGTAGCCTTGGCCCGTATGTTACCTCAGACAGTGGATGTCCTTTTCACGCAAAATAAGAGGTGTGTGGACATACAGTAAAACTGGAGTGCTGCAAGAGATAAGGAAGGCTGCGCCAGCGTCGTATATAACGCCGGCTTCACATGCGTATGGAGAGCGGGAGCCGCGGGCGCCCGCTGTGCATTCACACTGGCAGCGTTTGTCTCGCGCAGCTGAACCGCGGCTATTACAGACGAATATTGTCCATTCTGTCACATTTTCCGGTGTTCTCCTCCGACCAGTCTGTCTCGTTTGATTTATGATGGGCAGCTTATATCTGCTGAGAATGCGGCCGTGTTCCCCTCTGTCCCAAACGCACACTCATAACATGCTGTATACAAGTAGTTCACATGATAAATGTAACATTAAAGTTAAGATATGCTTCTAGTTTTAATAATTTAAAAGTTTGGGCAAAAAGCTGCTCACGCTGAATTAAAGCTGATCAAAATTGACATGAAAAATGTCACGCCAATGTGTCGGAGACAGCCACTTAGGAAACACCTTCTACATGATATAACAATTTAATACTGTATCCTAAATTGTGGATATTTAAGCTATATATCATATGCTGAGGTGAATTTCTGGAGTGACAACGAGAACCGTACAGAACCGAAAACCGTGATACGAACCGAACCGTGGGTTTCGTGAACCGTGCCACCCCTAGTGTTGCCGTAATAAACTGAGACGACGCGCAGCAAAGTTACAGTGGAAAGAAACCTCACCGAGTCAAAATACGCCAAATAATAAAACATAACATTGTAATTCGTTGTGGATGGATGAGAGATAAATAATTAACACGGAACTCTCATTTCACTGTAAAACGCAACGAACGTGCTTCACTTCCGTGCTCAAAACCAGCGTCTCTTCAGGGAACATGCCTAGAGCGCCTCCTATAAAACACAAAGGAAAAACCCTGCACGACATGGGGCTTTACCTTAAAAATATACACCAACTTAATAGAAATTATTCTGATAAGAATTTTCCAACATAATGGTTGGAAATATTAACGTGTTTAGAACTTTTTTTTTCTTTTCTTCAGGTACTAATTTGCAGAATTTACCAAATTAAAAACAAAAGCAAGGAAAGTGAAGTAATGTGGGAGCGTTTTAGTGAAGTAGTTTAACAGGCCGAATCAAGTGTTGGGTCGCCTATGTGATGTGTAACGGCCGTGGAGCTACATGACAAATTAATAAAGCCTATAAAAGCCTACAGTGGAGAAAACTGCGAAAGTCACTGTGTGTGTGTGTGTGTGTGTGTGTGTGTGTGTGTGTGTGTGTGTGTGTGTGTGTGTGTAAGCCATGCTTGTTCCAGCCCCCCCAAGACAATCCAGAGAGATTTATATATGCCCTGTCTGTAAAAGACAGTGTGCTTCCAGCATCGGATTATACAGCCATTAAAGAATGCACAAATCATAGAGGAAGTCATCATCGGACGACAATGGACTACCAGAGAGAGTGTGTGTGTGTGGGTGTTAAAATGAGGCGCATAGATTTAAGCTGGTGTTTCAGTTCTACACAGGCAAAAGAGACAAAAAGATTTTGAGAAAGAATGGAAGGAGCTAAAAATGAAATTCAACACCGCCCATATAATTGCACGTGAAATTAAAACGTGTTTATTATTTTGTGGCACTTGAAAAAATAATTTGGCGCCTAACTTTTTCCCTTAATTGAGATTTTTGTCTGGAGCCCTGATCTGACTCGGCATGCAGTACTGAATCTAACGAGAACAGTTTTATCATTTTTGGGCAAACCATTCATAAATTATAAGAAAAAATAAAAGCATTTTTTACATATCTTCTGACCAGTAGGTGGAAACTGTACAGTTTCCTCCGGTCATGCTTGGCATGACATGTACCAAGTTTGGCCTGAATGTGTTAAAGTGTTGCGGAGATACAGCCTCGCATCCAATTTGGCGTGCTCTTCGTCAAATTTGAGAATGGTTGGGTTTATCAAAAAGCTTTTTGCCAGCATGGTCTGAAAATGATCTGGTTAAAAAATTTTTTTGGTGGGAACATTTTAATGACGGAAAAATGACAAAATAATTGTTTCTAGCCCTTATGGTTCAAAAGGGCAAGTCGCATAAATGTAAGTGCAAATTTTGGACAGTTGGTGGCGCTAGAGAGTTTGAGTTAGAGACTCCAAATTTGCTGTGGTATATGTTTGGACTGACCTCTATCAGTGTGCCAAATTTCACTATACAGTTCTATGGGCTGCCATGGCGGAATAATAATAATGGATACAGTAGATGCCATCACACCTTCTGTGCTTGGCCCCCCAAAAATTATGAGCAATCTCACAATTGCGAGAAAAAAAATTCAGATTTGCGAGACGCAAAAAGTCGCAATTATCTTTTAAAATGTCTTATTCTGTGGCTGAAACAAGCTTCCATAGGACCCAGTGTAAAACTTTCAGGTGAAAGGAAATTTCTCAGTGCACCTCTAAACGTTTTTTCTTCGGTCATTTGCGTCTGGCGTTCTCAGGTGTGGCTGTCCGTCGTTTCTCCGCTGATGTTCTGAGCTCGGGGAATGAAGCGCATGGCCAGGCAGTCGGGATCCTCTTCGACGGGCTGCATGGAGAGGTTGTTGGTCTGTTTGATGGTGCTGATGGTGCAGCCGTGACGTGGACAAACCGTGAACCTCGACAACAGGGTCACCAGGATGGCCTTCGTCATCACCATGGCAATGTGCTTCCCAACGCAGGCCCGTGGGCCGCAGCCGAACGGCTGGAAGTAACGACTGGGAACCTGAGAGAGTAATGGTACCATAGTAAAGTAATGGTATTATATGGTAAAACACATTTTCCTATATAATGGTATTTACTTCAAGGAAAACTATGGTATCACCATGGTACATTATAAAAAAATAAAAACGTACTATATGACTATATTCATTTTTAGTGCCGTTTACATGGTATCAAAAGCTACATGGTTCAAAGAATATCATATTATTGCCATGTAAAAACATAGATATCTTATATTTTCACTTTGCCTACAGAATATGCTTAATTTCTAGTTTCACAGATCAATATTGTTCACTCTGTTATTGGAAAAATGTACAACATACAGTGCACAATTTTTGGCACCCCTGTTTAAGATGTGGTCGTGGATTTCTAAAAATTCTCCTTTTTTTAAACAACATAGAACCCAAATCCACCCTTTCATTTAAGTACATTACTTTGGTGGTTAAAACAAAAACAAAACTTGAACTCACGTGTCCCACAATTATTGGCACCCCTAACAATTCCTCTGAACATTTTTAATATATATATATATATATATATATATATATATATATATATTTTTTTTTTTTTTTTTCTGTAGTTGCTAAAGTTGGTCAGGGTATCTAGGAACTTTTAATTAGTAATTCATGACTTCCTGTTTCCCTGGGGTATAAATATGACGCGACACAGAGGCCTAATTCTCATACCCATTTGTCAACATGGCAAAGACAAGAGAACACACCATTCAAGTAAGGCAGATGTGTGTCGACCTTCAGAAGTCAGGCAATGGCTACAAGAAAATAGCCACTCGCCTTAATTTGCCCATATCTACAGTCAGAGGAATCATTAAGAAGTTTAAAACAACTGGAACAGTGACAAACAAGGCTGGAAGAGGTCCCAAGTTTATCTTGCCACAACTCACAGTGAGAAGGATGGTAAGAGAAGTAAAAAATGTCCTAAGCTCACTGTCACAGAATTGCATCAAACAGTGGCATCTTAGGGTCACAAAGTCTCCAAAACAACCATCAGATGCTCTCTACATGCCAACAAGCTGTTTGGGAGGCATGCAAGGAAAAAGCCTTTGTCTGGAAACGTCTGGAGTTTGCTAAGCGGTACTGGGGCTTCAACTGGGATCGTGTGCTCTGGTCAGATGAGACTAAGATTGAGTTTTTTGGCAACAAACACTCTAAGTGGGTCTGGCGTAAAACAAAAGATGAGTATGCCGAAAAGCACCTCATGCCCACCGTGAAGTATGGTGGAGGATCTGTGATGTTGTGGGCCTGTTTCTCTTCCAAAGGTCCTGGGAACATTGCAAGAAGGGTGCATGGCATTATGAACGCTTTGAACTACCAGGACATTTTAAATAAAAACCTGATGGCCTCTGCCAGAAAGCTGAAGATGGGTCGTCATTGGGTCTTTCAGCAGGATAATGATCCGAAACATGTGGCAAAATCTACACAAAAATGGTTCAGCAGTCACAAACTCAAGGTCCTCCCATGGCCAGCTCATTCCCCAGACCTCAACCCAATGAAAAACCTGTGGGGCGAGCTAAAGAGGAGAGTGCATAAGAGAGGACCCAGGACACTGGATGATCTAGAAAGATTGTGCAAAGAATGGTCAAAGATCCCTCTCTCTGTCTTCTCCAATCTTGTGAAATGTTATAGGAGGAGATTAAGTGCTGTCTTGTTGGCAGAAGGGGGTTGTACCAAGTATTAACATTAGGGGTGCCAGTAATTGTGGGACACATGATTGCAAGTGTTTTTTTTGTTTGTTTGTTTTTTACCACCAAAGTAATGTACTTAAATGAAAGGATGGATTTTTCTCTTTTTTTGCATTTGGGTTCTATGATTTTTAGAAGTCCACGACCACATCTTAAACAGGGGTGCCAATAATTGTGGAGGGCACTGTATTTGGATATTTGTGACATAATATGAATAATTGGTATAAAATCTACTAATGCACCAATTTATGAAGAATAAAACCCTTTATATCCAGATTTGTATGATCTTATACATCTGATTCTCCCAGTTCTTACGTTGTTCTCAAAGTTCTCCAAGTTGAATTCATCTGGTTTTTTGAAGAACTCAGACTTGTGCATGCGTCCGATGTTCAGGATGAGGTTTGTCCCCTTTGCCACCCGGTAGCCATCGATGTAGTCGTCCTCCAGAGACCGTCTCATGATGAAGTCCACCACCGGATGGAATCTCAGAGACTCCTTGATGAAGCGCTCTAGAACGTTCAGGTTCTGCAGGTCGGCCGACTGGACGTCCCGCTCACCTGAGAGGACAAGTCATAGTGATATACGTTTTTTTATCATGCACAAAGGATAATTTCTGATGGGAAACCGTTTCTGATGGTTTCTACCTGGTCCAAATAGTCTAGATTAGACTACTACCTGTTGGGGGCCAATACTGACCTGGTAGGCCATCTTGGTTATGCTGGTAAGCCACCTTGGACCATTAACCAACTAGCTACCACTTTCCAGTCACCAGGTTGGCCACCTTAAATCTGCATTAGATAAAATTGTCTTGTGAAAGGTTTACCGTACCTATCTGAGACTGTATCTCCTGTACTATCTGCTCTTCCACAGCGGAGTTCTGCTTCAGCAGCAGAAGCATGAAGAACAGACTGATGGAGAGGGTGTCTGGAGCGGCGATCACCATCTCCAGCACACACTGCCTCACATCGTCCGCAGACAGCTCGTCATGGTTCTACGGACCGGTGTGGTAAGTTAACACATTCTGTTGCTTTAATGTAGGAGATGGTACATAAATGAAGTACGCGTTTGTGAACACACCTGAGCAAATATCAGGTCCGTTGTGAAGTCCGTCTCATCCAGCTTCTCCATTTCATTGATGGCATGTCGCTTTTGCTCCACAAGTTTTTCCATTTCATCCTGCAGCTCTTTTCTGCAAGAAAAGACTTCTTAAAGGGGATGTATGGAAAAAAATAAAAGTACTGCATAGAGAAACCATTTCATGGTGCTTTTAGTGATTCCTGAATTTCAGGACCACCCAATCCTTTCAACCACATGCCCTTTCTTCAAAATCAACAAACTCAAATGTGCAGAATTCATGAAAAAAAATACATGTAAGAAATGCTCACAGGACCTTTAACTGAAAACAAAAATGACCATTCGTTCAAACTACGATCTACAATAGGGGTTCTCAACTCTGGCCCTCAAGGATGCACAGGTGTATTCTTCCTTGGCATCCTAAAGGGGTGGAGTTAAGACACAAGGAAAGGAAATGAGGATGCACAAATAACAAATGAGAAGCTCCCCTTGATTAGCTTGTTCAGGTGTGCTTGATTAGGGTTGGGGCAAAACTCTGCAGGAAAGTGGCCAGAGTTGAGAACCCCTGATCTACAACAATCTGCAAGATATCAAAAGGTGGAGCAGTGCCAACAATATAGACCCAACAGTAAACCCACAAGCTGTAAGTAATTGCTTTTGCTAATTTCACATGCAAAAATCTTCACCAATCAATGTAGAGTTCATTTGCATAATCCTTAAAGGTGCAGTAGCAAAAACTGCAAAAGGCTGTGACTTCTACAGTTCAGAGAAAATGGTTGTTTTTGGTACAAATAAGCTTGACACAACATATACAAAGGATAAATTCAGTTAAGTTTGAGGTGGACTCACGCTGCCAGGTGGTATTTTTTGTACACAAAGCCCAGTTTGAAGAAAACATCTGGCTGTATGAGAACTGTCTGCCAGGTACTGAAATACCGGTGGATCTTTATCAGCAAGTCTTTCTCTGCATTAAACAAGTATTAAGAGAGAAATTAGTGATCTAACATTCTTAATATAAAGATAGTCAGCGATGCCATAAAATAACCATTTTTGTTTCCCCAAAGAACCGTCTTTTCTTATTGTGAGTAAACTTTTGAGGAATGTAAAGGTTTGATGGAGGCTCTTAACGGAACCTTTTATTTTTAAGAGTGTACTGTGAAAAATTCAAATCTATAACTTTCTACAGTCATCCATGTTACTCTTAAGTATCAAGGTTATATAATTTCCCAGCCTAATCAAGGGCTTTACAGCCTTCTCCTCTGGTAATCGATATAATCAGACCAATTAGATCAAAAGAATCTAGTTCCAAAGAACCATATAGCAATTCACGACCCTCATAGAGCCAAAAATGGTTCTTGATTTAATAGAGTAACCCTTGCTGAACACAAAGAATCCCTGCCCGGGGAACCACTGAATAATAATCAAATGGCTGACCGTTGAGAGGGATTTTTAGGAAGAGCCTATTGGAAACGTCCACCACAATACAGCGCAGAAGATTGAGCACGTCCACGTGTCCTGAGCGGTCCGTGAACTCCTGCAGAACGTCAAGCTGTTTGTTGGTGGCGCTGACACACACATCGACTGACTTCTGGAGACCTGGACCTGTAAGAGCTACACAAACGCATAAACGATAGATTCTGATAATTCAGTGTAGGAACTGATCTGAGACCAGTGAATAACACCCACCTTTGGTGAAATATGTTCTCACTTTCTTCCACAGTGTGATGTTGCTGTTGAAGATGATGCCTTGTTCAAACATGCCAATGCACTGCAGACCTTTTGTACTGGCAAACCTCCCGATATAATTATTGCTCTTCAGAACATGATACACGGCGGAGGACCTGAAACAGTTTTATGTTTTTTTTTTTTTTACACAGTTTTACACCATCCAAAATGGTGCCCTTATGTGTTAAATGGTGCCCACTCCTCATTTGAGTCAACACTTAGGGCCATTTACACGACACAATTTTCAGCTAAATACTGTAAACTTTTCATGTGTTTTGGCCATTCATTTACATGACAACAGCATTTGGGGGCCTGAAAACACAATGGATTTGAAACTATACCGGTACTGAAAAAACATTGAAACTGTGACGTCATACACATGTTTATTACGTGTTCAGTCAATAAGCGCGTCATGTTTCTTTACAACTACTGGTCTGGCATGCATAATACAGCATTTTTTGTTGTTTTTGCGGAATCCGTGTGAACGGGGATCAGTTTGACAACGTTGTGCTTGGAAAAACACAAAGAAAAAACTATTCTGTTTTTTGTACATCTACGTCCTGTAAACGTGCCGTAAGTGATATAATTGGGCATCATGGACTTAAGTAGCAGACTGCACCAAAAAAAGTATGTTTCGCCTATTAGGGGGCTCTCTTGAGCACTTTTTTTGAACAACAAATTTCACTATCAGTTAAGGTGTGGTGACTTTTATGGTTGTCCGGCGACTTTTCATGGGCATTTCAATTGGAATCCACACAATCAGGAATTTTGCGTGAGGGCAAAAAGTTTCCCCAAGCAAATTTTGTTCAAATTGGTCATGCGGCTTCACCATGTTGACCAACAGAAAGCTGCTTGTAAGGGACTTCAGTGTGAGCTGCACTAATGCTAATAGACAATGGATCTTTTTGCCTGCGGTAATGTGACAGCATTGGTGTGTACGGAGAACCTCCATCACTGACGCTTTAAAATTTCTTTACATTTTCTATCATTACTTTTACATTTAAAACAATTTTGCTTATGTGTAGCATTTATTATATTGACAGTACTAAAATTGAGAAATAGGACATCCTAGTTTAAGTATACATGCAATGAACACAAGACAAGTGCAACATTTTGGACCTGGCCGTACAGCAAAATATACATTAAACGTATTGTGGCAAGCAGGACGAGGCTGAGGTCCGTGAGAGAACAGCTCATTATCGATCACGCCACCGGCCTCGCGCTGTTCTCTCACGGCCCTCAGCCTCGTCCTGCTTGCCACATATATAAAGAGAGTCTATTTAAAGCTGCAATCTTTTGTTAGACAGATGAATGACATTTATGTTTTTGAGAACTTGCTTGCTGAGTATAACGGTTTCTTCTCCGTTGACCCAAACCCGAGCAATACTGCCATATTTTCCGTTGTAGTAGTTGCACGCAGTGCCGATCCCCATCCACAGGAACCTAGTGTAGCTCAGAACCGGACCGAGACCCAGCCACCAGCCGGGACCTGAAAAACAGCATGCACATCACACCTAGTGTAACCAGTAGGTAGGTTGTTCCCAGTGAATCTGATTTTAACTCACCCGGGACTGCGGATTGGTTCTTCCAGTTCTCGGCTCTAAATATTCTGTGCAGCAGAATCAGCAGTAACGTTCCTGTCAGCACCAGTAGCGTTCCCTGCACCGCAGCGGCGACGTCTACCGTACCCTTGACGACCTGCTCCATCGTCAGATCATCTACAGTCGCACCTTGTGCACCTGAATATATGTTGGAAACTGCACTGTAAAACTGCAATAGTTTTCTGTTAGCATGTTGCTAACTTTAAATGATACGTTTCACAATGTATGAATACTATTTCTGGCTCCGTTTTGGGGATTCTGGCATGATACTGGTCCAGTTGTGGGTGAGTTCTGGGGTAAAGGTGGCTCATTTCTGGCTGACATCATGGGATTCTGGCCAGTTATGGCTGATTTCTTGGGGGGACATGGAAGAAGTTGTGGGTGAGTTTTGGTCCGCTTCTGGCATGAATCTGGTGTACTTTTGGCAAGTAGCTTTTGGGCCAATCGTGGGGCATATTTCCATGTGGTATGTGAGCCAAACTCACAGCCGAAATTCAACCACATTTGTCCCAATACCAATTTGCTATCTGGGATTGCACCCAGTTTGACGTCAGTGACATTCTTGTCTGCTGTTAGACTTGTGCTAACTTGTGCTAAAGTAGACTTTACTCTTGCATTGTCAATACATGCAAGCATTGACCACAAGACAAGTGCAACATTTTGGAGCTGGCCATGCAGGACTTCTGTTCATGAAAGCAAACTGTATATTAAATGTATTGTGGCAAGCAGGACGAGGCTGAGGTCCTAACGGTTTCTTCTCCGTTGATCCAAACCCGAGCAATACTGCCATATTTTCCACATCAAGATCTCTTGATGGAAATAACATCACATTTATTTCCATAAAGAGGTGCATCAGTTTTTGATTGACAATGTAAGAGTCCAGCACTCTGTAAAGTCTCCTCCAGCACATCCCAAAGACTTTCAACGAATTTAAGCTCTTGATTCTTCATGCTCCCTCCTAACCATTCTTTCACAGTCTGAGCCTGATGAATCTTGACATTGTCATCCTGGAATATGTCCATGATGTGTCTTCATACATGGTTGTTTAAGTGAAAAGCTACACACTCCATCAATGAGGGTTAGAAGAACTGTTGCCAAACATATAACATGCTAAAAACATAATAATAATAATCATACAGTCATAGACTCTTAAGCATTTGCCTGTTTAAATCCAAACAGTGGCTTCTTTTTTTGGCTGTGGAGTGTATACCCACAGAAAAAACAACAAAGTGCAACTTTCATAAGCTGAAAAACTTCATAAAACACTCTTCATGTCCTTTAATTGGTTTCACAAGTCATTATGCAAGAGCTTTGACGTGTCCTGTACTTAAATAAACCATATGAGAAGAACTATCAGTCCATCCGAGAAAAATCCAGTCTAATGAATTAGCACCAGCTGAATAAATTGACTTCCGTTGGAGTAATATAACAAACACACTCACCTCTTTAGATCTACATCTGTTTTATTTCTAAATGTGCCGTTCAGTAGCTCAGTCTTGCCGTTTGCATGCTCCCAAGTTCATTAGCTGGTGTTTTACCCCAATATATATTCTTTCCCCAAGTTTTAGAGCTGCTTAAAACCCCAGGTTGCCAGGATACATCCTTGATTTTGCTTGTAAAGTGCCATTGAAAGCCCAAAGCAGTCCACCGGACACGTCCAGACCTAAACAATGAAACAATTATGGAGGCTTTCTTACTCTCCAGAATAAAGCCACATCAACTGGGCAATGTGGGATTGTTAGATCTTTAATGCCAAACACACATCTTTTCCTCCTCTCTTGTTATTTTTTCAGGGGTTTATTGACCTTTGTCTTGGTTCCAAATCCGCTGTCATTCATTCCCTGAAGGGCCTTTAATAAAAGCAGGTCAGATTGACCCAGAACCGCAGGAGAGAATGAGCTTTTATCTACCAAAGATGTGACCCAATGTTGTCCAAGAAACGCAAGAGCTCATTCAGCTTCTTACATTTGTACGGTACACGGAATACATTTTATAATGTGAACCTTATGAACTTGCTTCCATTCAAACTGGAATGTATTTGTTTTTATTTTTTGCAACTGTGCAAGATTGAGTTCACAATAAGACATGCTGTCTACTTTAAGTGACATGTTCATTGAAGTCTCTTATGTAATGTTCTGAATAATTAAATGGCTCTCTGGAATACCAATTTTGATCGGTCACAATGTTATAATTTTTTCATATTTCACTAGTGTTTGTGGAAACATGCATTCTCCTCGTGTATCTCTCTCTCGCTCTCATTTCATAGAAATACAAGAAAAACCTACAGTGGAACAAATGACCTCAGAGGACTGTGGGATTGGTTTATGATAAAACGGTCACTCAGGAGCTGCTTACAAGAGTGAACCAGTGAGAGAAGATGCAATAAACAATATAATTTTTTTTTTGTGCAAAGGAATATTTTTCAACGTTCGATCATTTCAAATCAATAGTCATTATTTGTTTATTTGATGCACTGCATGATAATCAGATTTTATTAAGGATTGTGAATCATCAGATCCACCACAGGAGAAAAGTGGAATGTGTGCTCACCAGTGTTATTTTAGTATTGTTGAGATACTACTATAGTTTTTATCCATTTTTATATTTTCCATTTCAATGTTAACTAAAGTTTTTGTCATTTCCTTCTTTTATTATTATTATTTTTAAATATGTCTATATATTTTATTATATAGTCATTTTAATTTATTTAATAATTTAAATTAATATTTATTTTTATTTCAGTTTCCATCCATCCATCCATTATCTTCCGCTTATCCGGGGCCGGGTCGCGGGGGCAACAGTCTAAGCAGAGACGCCCAGACTTCCCTCTCCCTAGCCACTTCCTCCAGCTCTTCCGGGGGAACCCCGAGGCGTTCCCAGGCCAGCCGGGAGACGTAATCCCTCCAGCGTGTCCTAGGTCTTCCCCGGGGCCTCCTCCCGGTGGGACATGCCCGAAACACCTCCCCGGGAAGGCGTCCAGGAGGCATCCGAAATAGATGCCCGAGCCACCTCAACTGGCTCCTCTCGATGTGGAGGAGCAACGGCTCTACTCTGAGTTCCTCCCGAGTAACTGAGCTCCTCCAACTGAGCGCCCAGCAACCCTGCGGAGAAAGCTCATTTCGGCCGCCTGTATCCGGGATCTTGTCCTTTCGGTCATGACCCACAGCTCATGACCATAGGTGAGAGTAGGAACGTAGATTGACCGGTAAATCGAGAGCTTCGCCTTACAGCTCAGCTCCTTCTTTACCACGACAGACCGGTATAGCGACCGCATTACTGCAGAAGCTGCACCGATCCGTCTGTCAACCTCCCGTTCCATCCTTCCCTCACTCGTGAACAAGACCCCAAGATACCTGAACTCCTCCACCTGAGGCAGAAACTCTCCACCAACCTGAAGTGGGCAAGCCACCCTTTTCCGACTGAGAACCATGGCCTCGGATTTGGAGGTGCTGATTCTCATCCCGGCCGCTTCACACTCAGCTGCAAACCGCCCCAGTGCACGCTGAAGGTCCTGGTCTGAGGAGGCCAACATGACAACGTCATCCGCAAAAAGCAGCGACGAAATCATGTGGTTCCCAAACCAGACACTCTCCGGCCCTTGGCTGCGCCTAGAAATTCTGTCCATAAAAATTATGAACAGAACCGGTGACAAAGGGCAGCCCTGCCGGAGTCCAACATGCACCGGGAACAAGTCCGACTTGTTGCCGGCAATGCGGACCAAGCTCCTGCTCCGGTCGTACAGGGACCAAACAGCCCTAAGCAAGGGGCCCCAGACCCCGTACTCCCAGAGCACCCTCCACAGGACGCCACGAGGGACACAGTCGAATGCCTTCTCCAAATCCACAAAACACATGTGGATTGGTTGGGCAAACTCCCATGAACCCTCCAGCACCCTGGAAAGGGTACAGAGCTGGTCCAGTGTTCCACGTTCCTGTTATTTCAGTTTTAGCTATTTTAGTACATCAAGTTAAACTAAATGAACTAAATGCTGTTTTAAATATTTTATTTCCATGGTAACAATTTGTTAATATTAGTTAAAGGGATAGTTCACCCAAAAATTTAAATTCACCCTAGGTGTGTATGACTTTCTTCTTTCAGACGAATACAATCGGAGTTATATTAAAAAAAAGTCCTGGCTCCCATAAAAAAAGTAAAAATAAATAGTATTAGTAATAGTAGTTCCCATAAAAGTGCATCCATCCATTATAAAAGTGCCCCACACAGCTCCAGGGGGGTTAATAAAGGCCTTCTGAAGCAAAGCCATGCGTTTGAGAAAAATATCCATATTTAAAACTTCACAAACTGTAATCTCTAACTGTGCGTTCACAGAGCTCCGGCGAGAGCGTGGACGATTTGGGCGTTGAGGAGAGTTGAAATCAGCTCAACTTTGGTTCTGACCACATTAGTTCCCCAGTAAAATGGAGGAGAAGTTGATCATTGCTGTGCGGGTTTCCCTATCATTTACTACGTGATCATTCATAGTGATGTGTAATTTGTTAAGAAGGCACGCAACACTATTTTAGAGCTAATAACACTATTCTAGGCGCTAGAACGCTTGTTTTTCAGCAGGAATGCAATTCATTCTTTTAATGAGGTTTACTTGATTTAAATGAGGTTAACTTATATCCTACTTGTGGTCAGTCTGCCACATCAACATGCTTGTTTGCTTTGCGGCCCCTTTAAATATAGTTTAAAAAAATGACCAAGCATTCGATCGCACAGTAACTGTTGGATGCACATTCACAAGAGACTGGCATTCCAGCGTATACGCTCCGGTGAGAATATGCATCCTCTGCGCTTCCGCATTTATCAGCGGAAACCATACGTCATACGCTGGAACGCCAGTCTCTCGTGAACGTGCGTATGACTGTATTCATCTGAAAGAAGAATGTCATATACATGGATATACATATACTAGGATGACTTGAGGGTGAGTAAATCGTGGGCTTTTTTTTTGGTGAACTATCCCTTTAACTACACCAGTTAACATGAACTAAAAATAAAAATATTTCTAAAGCATTCATTAATCTTATTATTCATTGAATCGTTAATGTTAATATCAACATTTACTAAAACATGATTCAAATTTCTATCTAATTTCAAAAGTTATTTCTGTTAACATTATTTAATGAACCTGAACTAACATTAACTAACAAAGAACAGTTAATAAAGATGTTAACAAAGATGAAGAAGTACTGTACTGCTCATTGTTAGGTCATATTAATTAAAGGTGTAGTATGAGGATCTATGACAGAAATGCGATATACATAACTATGTTTTCAGTGGTGTATAAAGACCTTACATAATGAACCGTTATGTTTTTATTTTCTTAGAATGAGCTGTTTATATCTACACACACCGCGGGTCCCCTTACAGTGAAGTCGCCATTTTGCGCCGCCATGTTTCTACGGTAGCCCTAAACGGACAAACTTCTCTACAGAGCGCTAGCTACTCTCTGCTCTCTCCGATGACATGTTTGTCCAGTGTCGACCACCGTAGCTTCTTTATGCGCTCCGAATATCCGAATAACGGAATCTTATTGTAAAGTGTTACCATTTCAGTTAACAAAACTCAAGTCAAAATTGGATTCACGTCCTCATAGATCTCGTAACTACCACCTGACTGTACACATTTGTTTCGCTGTTGATAGCGTTGCCATAGAAATGCATATCTGCTCAGAGTAGGCTGTCATCTCGTAATCATGACATGAATGCAACACAACCCTGGCACAGTCATGGCAACAGTTAATTAGTGCACTTAATTTCTAGAAGGATTTTCTTTGTCATCGCATTTTTTTTGCCTGCTGTCCCCAGACAGTGAAAGGCATAGTTCACCCAAAAATGACCATTCTGTCCTCATTTACGCACCCTTATGTTGGAAGTCAATAGGGCGTCCATCAACTGTTTAGTCACCAACATTCTTCAAAATATCATCTTTTGTGTTCAACAGAAGAAAAAAAAACTCATCAGGTTTGGAACAGCATGAGGGTGCGTGAATAGATTATAGATTATATAATAGCATGCCAACTAACAATAACAGCATTCACAGGCGCATCACGTGTGACGGTTCTCAGGTTAATCATTAAAGCTTATCTAAGAAATTATAAAATAATTTTACGATCATCGTTATGTGAAAGGGCAGCAGTCCACTGCACTGTCACAGACACACAAACATACAGTTTACGTCACAAGGTTGTTATAGCAACTGTCTCGCCAGGCCACGGATCTGATTTTCAGTGTAAAGTGAATTCATTGTTAAAATGCTTTCGCCTGCCAACTAAATGTAAACCATGAGGTTGATTTGGAGGGAAAAAACTCATTTGACTTTGGTAATGATTGTGGTGTGACACCGAGCTGTAAGTAATTATTGTAGAGTTTATTCTATTTTTTCATGTTTTGCAGTAAAGTAATTTCTACAAAGAACTGACATCAGCACTGTAAAAAGTGATCAGTTGACTTAACTTAAAAAAGTGAGGAAACCCGTTGACTTAAAATTATTACGTAAATAAACCATGCATACGTTATGTGAACTTTTTTCTAAACCTTTACATAAATGCGATTTTTATCTTGATTAATCAATTTAGCAGCACTAATATATGTATATACAGTATATACGTTTTTCTAGAAACTGAAATTATATTCATTTTGTGAAGCATATTTACAGACTTATTAACAGAAAGGAATATGAAAAAGGAAAACATCGGTGTCAAATTTCATCATCTTCTGAATCCATGTCAGTCCTTGCGCTGTCCTCATCCTCGCTGACGTCCTCATCCTCATGGTCTCCATCCGCTTCACCAGTGTCGGGAATGATGACCACGTCCTCTTTGGTGTTGGGGTCGATGTCTTGCTTAAACCAGACCGCTTTGTAGCCGTCCTCAGTGCGGCGCTCTTTGGTCAGGATCGGTTTGACTTCCTTCTCTCCGTCAACGGTTTCTGAATCAGCCAGGCTGCTGGAGTCGGGAGCAGTGCTGCTGGTGCTGTGGAGGACTGAGGCGGCTCTGGGGGTCATGTTCTCCTGCGCTGGCCCGCTTCTCTGCTGTGGCTTCAGCCCAGACTCCAGTTTATTCTCCAGGTCTGCAGCTAAATTAGAGTTGACACTTCCAGAATCCCCATCATGCTGGAAGCCCTCGTTGCTGTACTGCATCCCCTTCTTAGGATCACCCGAGCCCCCACCAAGCTGTAAAAGCAAAAATACTACAGTAAATATACTCTAGATTTAGAAATACTGACATTAACGGAATAGTTCTTGTAAAAATTGTCATCATAAAGTTTGACACAACGGTTTTATGAACACTGAACGCAACCAATTATACAAACCCGATTCCAAAAAAGTTGTGAATAAATTGTGAATAAAAACAGAATGCAATGATGTGGAAGTTTCAAATTTCAATATTTTATTCAGAATACAACATAGATGACATATCAAATGTTTAAACTGAGAAAATGTATCATTTTAAGGGAAAAATAAGTTGATTTTAAATTTCATGGCATCAACACATCTCAGAAAAGTTGGGACAAGGCCATGTTTCCCACTGTGTGGCATCCCCTCTTCTTTTTCTAACAGTCTGCAAACGTCTGGGGACTGAGGAGACAAGCTGCTCAAGTTCAGGAATAGGAATGTTGTCCCATTCTTGTCTAATACAGGCTTCTAGTTGCTCAACTGTCTTAGGTCTTCTTTGTGGCATCTTCCTCTTTATGATGCGCCAAATGTTTTCTATGGTGGAAGATCTGGACTGCAGGCTGGCCATTTCAGTCCCCGGATCCTTCTTCTACGCAGCCATGATGTTGTAATTGATGCAGTGTGTGGTCTGGCATTGTCATGTTGGAAAATGCAAGGTCTTCCCTGAAAGAGACGACGTCTGGATGGGAGCATATGTTGTTCTAGAACTTGGATATCCCTTTCAGCATTGATGGTGCCTTTCCAGATGTGTAAGCTGCCCATGCCACACGCACTCATGAACCCCATCCCATCAGAGATGCAGGCTTCTGAACTGAGCGCTGACAACAACTTGGGTTGTCCTTGTCCTCTTTAGTCCGGATGACATGGTGTCCCAGTTTTCCAAAAAGAACTTCAAATTTTGATTGGTCTGACCACAGAACAGTTTTCCACTTTGCCACAGTCCATTTTAAATGAGCCTTGGCCCAGAGAAAACGCCTGCGCTTCTGGATCATGTTTAGATATGGCTTCTTTTTTGACCTATAGAGTTTTAGCCGGCAGCGGCGAATGGCACGGTGGATTGTGTTCACGACAATGTTTTCTGGAAGTATTCCTGAGCCCATGTTGTGATTTCCATTACAGTAGCATTCCTGTATGTGATGCAATGCCGTCTAAGGGCCGAAGATCACGGGCATCCAGTATGGTTTTCCGGCCTTGACCCTTACGCACAGAGATTGTTCCAGATTCTCTGAATCTTTGGATGATATTATGCACTGTAGATGATGAGAACTTCAAACTCTTTGCAGTTTTTCTCTGAGAAACTCCTTTCTGATATTGCTCCAGTATTTTTGGCCGCAGCATTGGGGGAATTGGTGATCCTCTGCCCATCTTGACTTCTGAGAGACACTGCCACTCTGAGAGGCTCTTTTTATACCCAATCATGTTGCCAATTGACCTAATAAGTTGCAGATTGGTCCTCCAGCTGTTCCTTATCTGTACATTTAACTTTTCCGGCCTCTTATTGCTCCCTGTCCCAACTTTTTTCAATATTTGTCACGACATTTCAAAATGTCTCACTTTCAGCATTTGATATGTTATCTATATTCTATTGTGAATAAAATATAAGTTTATGAGATTTGTAAATGATTGCATTCCTTTTTTATTCACAATTTGTACAGTGCCCCAACTTTTTTGGAATCGGATTTGTATGAGAATTTGATCCAATATGAATTTACATGACAATGCATATATTTATTAGTTTTGCAATCCAATCCTGAGAATATAAGGGTAGTTCTGTGAATAATTTAATTTGAGAATGCTTCAACTATTCAATTCAATCCAAAAATGTGAACACTGGAATGTGATCATTTTAATAGTTTACATGAATTAATCAACAATCATTCTAAACAGAGCGTAACTTGTATTTATCTTAACATTTATTTGTTTGTGGAAACTCACTGTGCTCCGGAAGATGCTGGCCTCGGAAAGCTTCTTCCAGTCTGTGTTGTGGCCCTTAATGCGGTGCGCCATCAGTCCAATGCAGACCAAGCAGAGAACGACAACCACAGCCAAAGAAGTGCCTACAGCCGCCATTTCCTCCGTACTGTACTCGCCTGCTTTCCCCTGCTGTCCTCCTGGGGCACAAGAGGAAAGAAACAGTGTTTGGCATGATTAAACAGTAATTGGGTTCACAAGAATGATACACAAACTGCTGGAATTTCACAACTGCAATCATTTTGAATTACATGCTTAATGTGTTTTCACAGATATTATCGCACACTCTTAATAGCCAGCATCCAAAAGTGTCCAACAGCATAAAACATGCAACCGTGATTCAGTAAATTCACTGATACATTCATGAATATTTTAAATCAGTTTTATTATGTGCTATGATGGCACCAGTTGGATAAAATTTGTGATGACAAATTAGTATGTAATATGTATGTATGTAAAAAAATGTAAATAGGTCTAATTTGAATTAGAAAAATAATACTAGTTTTTAGACCATCTTAGCATAGAGGCTAATGCTGGTTTCACGCCATGTTGTAATTACTAGACCACAACCTGTGGCATTCTACTCGGAGCTGATCACATCTTCAGGCCCTGTTTACTCCTGGTATTAAGATGCGTTTTGGTCGATCAGATCACAAGTAGACAAAGAAGACAAATTACCCTTTACACCCAGTGTTTTAATCCGTCTCTTTTGTCCACTTTAAAACAATTTTGTCCTGATTTCTTAGAGGGGAGGGTCTATGGGGGGGGGGGTAATATATGAGCTTTTTCAGATATCTCGATCTAATGGACAAAATGAGCACACGCAATTTACATATGAACACAACCGGAGATGATGGAAAACACACGGAGAGCAGTTGCTTTAGTTTCCGCTCTGACAGACACAAGATCAGCCGAAGGCTGTGAGTGTGTGTTAGAAATTAGGAATGGTGCGAGTACATTGTGCTTGGGACTTTTTTCATCTTCAAACTCGAGTCTCCAGCTGACAAAGTTTAAATCCCATCTGGCTAGAGCACTTACGCATTAGGTCAGTAGGAGGGGGTCTTTTGTGGCTGTTCGAACACATTCAACCACATAAGCATTTACACTATGAAAGCAATCAGGTGTGTTTCGACTACCTCTGGAAGTGGTCGAAAATGGACAAGCTCAAAACCTTTTAGACCCTGTTTACACCTGTATTTAGAGCTGTCCACTTGTGATCCGATCGACCAAAATGCATCTTAATACCAGGTGTATACAAGGCCTTATAATTATGCATTTCTATGGCAACACTATCAATGCCAAAATGTAGGACAGGAGGGGTTACATTGGTGCTGTGACCCAGATGGGGGGTGAGCTTTAGGGAGGCGAGTGTAGCGGGGCCAGCTAGTAAGAGCTGTGCAGGGAAGCCTTACACCTCTTGCGACTGATGCTAGAGTCTACTAGTCTTTAGCGTCCTTGTTAGCACACCTGCCTCCCATGGCAGAAACGCTAGTTCGAATCCCGCTCGGAGTGGTAGAAGAACCAGAGGGGTTACACGTGCCCAGGGCACAAGCGTACCATAATCCATCCCTGGCAGAGTTAGACAGACGTCAGTCATGAACACCACAAACCGAAACAGCAGCCGCCTTTTACAGTTCCTCCTGAACCAAAACAATAAGCTCATGCTGCGTTCACATCATAACTACTGTAATTTGGAAGCAATGGAAACCTGTGATGTTCTACTCATTCATGACTCAAATTTATGCATTTCAATGGAAACATTATAAATGTGAAAAGAATCTGCAGCAGTCAGGTGTTACAGGGCAGTGCTCTTTAAGTTGTTTATGTGCTTTGAGACATGAGGTAGTTTAACGCCGTCTCTCGTTTTCGACTTTTGTTTGTTCCTTGCTGTGCATGTTCATGTGTTTTGAAGGAGGTGTGGCTTTGGAGACGCTCTAAAGGGATGGTGGGATCTTGTGCTTTCTAGCTAGCTCGCTATTGCAAAAATTGCCTACCCTACCTTTAATGTCTACTGACACTTTATTTTAATAGTCCACCAATAGACATTACTGAAGTAACTTGTAAACTTATTCTATTAATCCAAACCCTAACCTAACAGTCTAATACTCTAATGAGAGTTAATTACGGTAATTCAGACATGGCGTGAACTCTCCTAAAGTTTGTGCAACTGGCCACAGTGGATTTAGTAAAGCTAGTTAGCTTAGCATAAGTGTACCTGGGCTGCGGGTTGTAGCTGTATTGGCACCTGGGTGAGAAGTGGTGGTGATGTCTGTTAGCTGTGTGTTAGCGGTCTGATCTGTTGTTATGATGGACGAAGTCATGATAGTAGTGACTGGTGTGGTAGTGGGAACCCCTGTAGAAAAAAGGGCGTCACCATTCAAGAGCTTTGACTGATTCAAGTCAATCTTTGAAATTCAATTTATCGACCAAATCAATCGCATGGATGTTTCTTTTCAATGGCTTGAAATGAAAATGGATTGAGCTGAACCCTAGAAAGGGATATTCACAAATCCTTCACCCAGTCTGTTTGCTGAAAGCCAGGATGTCCTAAAAGCACCATGATTAGCCCACACACTGCTAGCCACTTTCAGTTATCCCTGTTGTAATTAGGTGTTGTCTTGATAGCATGCAATATTTGGCTGGTCTTACCTGGCGTGACCTCAACCGTGAGAGAAGCCGTGCTGGATTCATCATTGTCTGTGTCAACCACCCTCATCTGAGTCACATTGAATCATCATAGTCATAAATATTGTCATGCGTTAAGTGCATTAAACATTGTATGAATTATTAAATTCTTACTTGTAAATTCACACTGCCAGGGGAAACTGCCTTCGCCATGAGTATGAAACCCTCTGGAGTAATTGAAAATTCAGTACCGTCTACAACCTCAAATTTGAGGTTAGGATTATACCCCTACAAAGACAGAAATCCAGCTGTTTACACAAGAAATGTTACGACGGGCATCATTTATGAAACCCGAGCAGAAAACATTTGTGTAAATCAATGACAAACCATTCATACCAATGTAACATTGAATTGAATGCAACAATTCAGTCAAGAGTGGTTTTACGAATAATTTAATTCATTGCGACTTTTTACATAAGAATTTACATAAGAAAGGTTTTATGAGTTAGGGACAGTTCTTACATTAGTAAAGTCTTCATCGGTAGCCTGGACTCGGAGGGGTCTGTTGGATGTTTTGCTCTCCAGCACCATGCTGTCCACACCTGCGTCCTCTGAGATGAAACCTTTGTAACTTGGGTTCACAAATGTCGGAGGGTGATTGCTGGATATCACCACCTTCAGGATGACTGTAGTGGTGGCAAACTGATTAGCGTTCTCCTTTTGATATGCCTACGGAAAACAGGGAAATTTAGTTTGGAAAGCAACTACAATCTTAAAGATAAAGGTTTTGGTTTCCATTTTGGTTCCCAAAGAACCTTTTAGTTAACATTCTTAAAATAAAAAAATTTCTTAGTGTGAAAAACATTTTACTCTAAAGAACCTTTTTTCACTATGAAGAACCTTTTGCATAATTAATGTTAAAGGGGTCATGAACTGCATTGTTTTATTATTGTATAATGTTTCTTGTGGTGCACTTATAGTGTTAGTACGGTTTATACATCAAAAATTGTCATAATTTAGAAATTCTGACTTCCTCTGATTTGAACGCTCTGTTAGAAGGGGCATGTCTGCTGTGAGACTTCAGCGTAAATGCCCACTGCTGCGATTGGCTGCTGTGAGACTTCAGCATAAATGCCCACTGCTGCGATTGGCTGCTGTGAGACTTCAGCATAAATGCCCACTGCTGTGATTGGCTGATGTGAGACTTCGATTGGCTGCTGTGAGACTTCAGCGTAAATGCCCACTGCTGTGATTGGCTGCTGTGAGACTTCAGCGTAAATGCCCACTGCTGTGATTGGCTGCTGTGAGACTTCAGCGTAAATGCCCACTGCTGTGATTGGCTGCTGTGAGACTTCAGCGTAAATGCCCACTGCTGTGATTGGCTGCTGTGAGACTTCAGCGTAAATGCCCACTGCTGTGATTGGCTGCTGTGAGACTTCAGTGTAAATGCCCACTGCTGTGATTGACTGCTGTGAGACTTGAGTGTAAATGCCCACTGCTGTGATTGGCTGCTGTGAGACTTGAGTGTAAACGCCCACTGGTGTGATTGACTGCTGTGAGACTTGAGTGTAAACGCCCACTGCTGTGATTGGCTGCTGTGAGACTTCAGTGTAAATGCCCACTGCTGTGATTGGCTGCTGTGAGACTTCAGCGTAAACGCCCACTGCTGTGATTGGCTGCTGTGAGACTTGAGTGTAAACGCCCACTGCTGTGATTGGCTGCTGTGACACTTCAGTGTAAACGCCCACTGCTGTGATTGACTGCTCTGAGACTTCAGTGTAAACGCCCACTGCTGTGATTGGCTGCTGCGAGACTTCAGTGTAAATGCCCACTGCTGTGATTGGCTGCTGTGAGACTTCAGCGTAAATGCCCACTGCTGTGATTGACTGCTCTGAGACTTCAGTGTAAACGCCCACTGCTGTGATTGGCTGCTGCGAGACTTCAGTTGAGCGTTTAGTCACTGGTTTGATTTTCTGACTCATAGGCCAAGAACATCTGATGGTACATGAATCATATCACTGATCTCAGATCAGACATTAGAATTAACACGGTTGCTTACATGATGTGGCATAACTGTCGTAAAAGTCTGTTTGCAAAGCCTGTGCAGAAATTGCAACCGATTTGCCAAAGAACACAGTGAAATGTACTGAATACAAAGACATTCACATTGTTGAAAATAAATAACCATTCCTAGCATTAGGATCCTTTGGAAGGTAATGTTACTTTTAGTCCAGTGATCCTGTATCACTCTTCTCTCCTCGTCATCTCACTAACACGCCAGTGGGCGGGGCCAAAGTTGCAATGATGAAGTAGGGGTTGATTTTCTGCAGAGGTGATCTTTCACCTTGCTGTAGGCACATTCCACAACGAGTCGTTCTCTGGGCTTGGATACAATAAAAGCTTTTGGACTAAAAAGGAAGTTTTTGGTTCTGAAACTTACAGGATATTCTTATAGTATGATGACCTCTCATATGTCAAAAGCTCAAGGAAAATTAGATTTAGACCCCTTTAAGGTTCTTCATGGAACCATCAAGTGTACAGAATATATACTATGGTTCTCAAATTAAGCTTTTGATTGAATGTAACATTCAAAACACAGGTTTTTTTTTCTCTCACCATGACTGTAAGAACAATCGGTCCTGCCTCCCCTACTGGTTTCCGCATTGTGATACTCCCAGTGTCAATATTGATTTCAAATGTAGGATCTTCATTGTTTTCTGAACATATAAAATACATAAATTAAAACCTGTCAACTCTTCCCGGAAGAACATGAATTCTTTATTTCAACCCATTAAGACTATAAACTCACCTTCAAGAAATGTGTAACAAATGGCCTCGTTCCTGCCACTGTCTCCATCAATGGCCAGGACTGGATTTGGCTTCAAGGACAAAGGACCTGTCTGTGGTGTACAAAAACATTCATATGCTCATCCGATGCTGTAACTCAAGATCAAGCCACCACTTTAGACTAAATCATACTGTCCCAATGAATGTTGACTTTTGATATGTTTCCTAATATTTCTACACCCATTAGCCAACTTTATAATGTGTTGGGGCAGTTTGAATTGGCCTCACCAATACCCACCTCTTGCTCATTTAATTTGACCGTCCCTTCATAACCAGAGTTTATGCACACTTGTGCAAACTCGGGCAGGGCTGAACAGGGCTGGAACCACGGTGGACGATTGTCAATGTCTATGATACTGACTACAACGGTGGTTGAGGCAGTGTGTGAGACTTCTGCTGTAGATCCAGTTGGTGTGTCCTGAAATGTCATCAAATGAAAGTTGTTGGTGCAAAAAGGAGCATCTTCGGAAATGAAACCTTGAGGTCAAACCAACTCACCTGTGCATATAGCGTCATTGTGATTACTTTAACTTTGTCATAATCCAGAATTTCTTTCACCAGAATGTTGGGATTGAAATCAGTCAGGAGGTCGAATTCTCCCTAAGAGAGAACAGAGGCCTTGTTTCAGAGAGACTTGCTGAATGCTGGTTTGTGATGCTTGTATTTCAATAATAATTTGGAACCAAATTATTCTTAGAGAATTGCAAAATGTAGATATTTCAGAACACATAGTTCCCTAAAGGACTGTTGTGATTACCATGAAATACAATGTATACAAACTCTATACACATTCTCTAATTTTTGTTGCGTACCCCAGGAGAATCCAGACGGTAGTAAAGTATATCACTTTTATCAGGATCAGTTGCTGTGATTAGGCCAACACTGGTATCCACTTTTGTAAACTATAAAAATCATTAAAAGCTTTAAGATTTTGAAAATGTCATGAGACAAAAGCAGATACATAAACAGGGATCAAAGGCAACATTAAAAGTTCATATAGCAAAAGAAGTGTAACAGGATCTTGACATTGTACCTCATCGACGTTTAGTGAGTACTGACTCTGTGCAAACGCTGGTGGATTATCATTTACATCCTCAACGACTATTCTCAGAATCAATGTAGTCTATAAGATAGAAATTTGACATGCAGGAGTTTACTTCAATAGCAAACATTGGAGCAAACATTTGAAAGAAGGAATTTAGGTTAATTTAAATAAAACACCATTACTTACAGGAGTTGAATCATCTTTTGTACACTCAACATTCACCTCATACAGTTTGTTCTCGTCAAATATCTAAGAAAATCACATAACATATAAGCACTGTTAATTTGAAAGCATTTTAAACTAATTGGTTTCTTTGAAATGCTATACTTAAATAAGGCCACAGGTAGGGGTGTAAAAGTACAGAGAAATATTTAAGCTAAACTATTTGTACATTATCAGACTTTACCTGTTTGTGTAAGTGGCCTGTTTAAATCACAATTTTCTTAATTTATCAATCTGACAATAAAACTCTTGAATCATGTAAACTGAAAGCAAAGTCTTTAAAGTTAAAGCTGTTTGACACTTTCATTTTTCAAGACTGACCACTAAACATTTTCTCACAAATTTAAAGGTGCAGTAAGCGATTTCTGAGAAACGCCGTTGAAAGTGGATCGGACCGAGCACCACAACACACTTGTAGCCAATCAGCAGTAGCGCGAAGCGGGAAGGCCTGAAAACGGATGCCGAGGTTGTGTTGTTTCTGTTCCATAGACTTGGTCTGCGTCGTGTCATAGCTGGGGGCGTGGCGTGGGGGCGGAGTCAGCGTGAGGAAAAACAATCCATTTCCCACACTGGAAATGGATGGTGTTAACCCAGTATAGCCTGTGTAGAATCACTTCTGCCACTCGACAGAGCAAGAAACGTAGAAAAACTGAGCCGTATTGGGTCGAATTGTCCGTACAGTATCTGTGACTGGAAAAACGACCCGACGGCCAGAGGTGTCATTTTCTCATCAAAATGCATGCTGCTCCTACAAATATTACTTGCCTACCTCATAAATCACCCAGTCTGTCGATTAAGACGTTTATTCAGTGTTCCTGAATTTAATGGATTTAATGTAGGCCTATGTATTACATACATTTAACGTTTTAAAATTATCATAAAACTTGTCCTGTGCTATGAAATGTTTTTCTGAATATGCTGTGCGCAATGCAAAGGGCGTTTGTTCATGTATTTGTCTGGGCTAGAATATAAACATGAAATGAGCAGAGTCTAATGTCAAACGTTAATTTACCGCAGTGCCACGTTTAACAAACATTTGTCAAAAGCCTGAAATCCAGTGATAGATGAACTGTTTGGCATCATTGAATTCCGTCAGTTTTCTGTTGTCTTGCATGCATGTAGCTTTATCAGTTTATTTATTCGGTTTTCTTGTTAGTACAGCCATGCACGGATTAATTAGTTCAGCATTTACATTTTACAAAGCAAATTTGGAGTTGACATGTCAGTGTCACAATACTATTCTCAAATTACTGACGAGGTTTTTTGCTTTTTTTTATAGCAACCGTCTTCATCAAAAGACTGGGTGATTTATGAAGTAGGCTATGTTGTGTAATATTTGGGGGAGCAGCATGTATTCTGACTAGAAAATGTCATTCAGCTTGTAAGCTTGAAGCACAAACATGAGCCCAGCCCTTCCCTTAATGAAATAAAGAAGACATCTGAATGTATTGTACATTAATAACCTCACACACTATGTGACAGCTTGCGTGAAAACTGCTTTAATGTTAAGTTGACAGCTTTTTGACGCAGTTCAAGTCCCGTGACAGACTTATGACTATGCTGATGTTTTTGTTCAACTTTTGTCTTGCAGTAATGAAATCTCTTATTTTTTCATATTTACAGTAATACATCATGTAGTGCAAATGTTTAGTTTTAATGGACATATTGCACTGGCTTTCGGAATTGACGGACGGCTCCGTCTGTTATTCGGCAGTATAAAACTTCAGATTTAACTTACTAGAGGAGCAACTTTTCGGCATTGCACCAAACAAAAATAAATCGTGATCATTACAAAAAGTAAAGATAAAGCGTCTAACACAGTCTAAGCATGTTCATTCAAATGGGTTGTTTTCCCCCACGGCATAACCGGATATGACGTTTTTGTGGGCGTTCCCAGTAATGCCGACCAAGTCTATACATGCTTAACACTGGACTTCGGTTTGTGCTGCTGGCGACTAACAACGCTGTATATACTCGTGTACTGTATTTAAATTTTTTGTTCTTCCTTGTCGTTCGTTTTGTCATCTTCGCTTTATTTTTCGCGAAGCTTTATTTGCTTCGCTTCTGCTATTATAAAGAGACATCGACTCTTGCATTACGTGTTTGTGTATTTTGGGGGTGGAGCAATGAAGTGTTGTTTGGGTTGATTTCTAATATCAACAGTGTTCGACAATAGGGTCCCCCGAGAACTAAATGTTCCCCTACAGCCATTTTCCTGGCTGCATTCGCACAGCCAGGAGAAAGTGACGTAAGCTACGCTTGTTGTTGTGACTTGTATTTTGACGGCGCAGTGGACATTTTTTTTTTTTTTTTGACAGCGCTGAGAACACCAGAGACTGAGCACACAGCGTTCCTATTCTCAGTCTTCATTAGTTTCTGTTTAACAGTCCTGTCTAATACATTATTTGATGCAAAGAAAGTAAACAGTATAAGAAAAAGTTTTTAACGTTTGCTGTATGGTTGATGCCCAATGTCGCTAGCTGAGCAAAAATACAAAATCATGTTTCGCTTGGTTGAGAGGTCCATCTATCACTGTTTTCCATGTTCGTAGAATTAGTTCGTGGAGTAAATATGTATGCTATAATCTGTGTGTATACAGCTTTTTTTTTAAATGGCGGATGCTGGTGTTTTGCTTGAGTTCGGCTAATCAACGTATACTGGTAGTTCTTATTGTGCTACTCTGAAGTAGGAGCAAATTTAGTCCCCCTTTAAACTAAAATCGTTCCCAGTTCCTGTGGTGCTAACATGCCATAAAGCGGACACTTCCGCCATTAGTTCCATAGGAACTAGGAAAAAGTCCCTAACGATTCTCAGAAATTGCTTACTGCACCTTTAAGTGAGAAAACCAAAACACACCAGTTTAGATTGAAGGCTGTGGTTTCACTAAAAGTTATGTAAAATTCACTTGTGATTATATTAAGTACTTTACACCCCAGGAAACAAGCAATGTAAATGATAGAGTGTTTTAGCTGAACACAACAACAGACTCTTCATATTAACCTCATAGTCCAGCACGGTCTCAGCAATGAGATTGTATCCATCAAGCCTGAAGAGACCCACTGGATCTTGACTAGTGATTCTGGCCGTCACCCCTTCCTCAGCGGTGATTGTTGTAACAATGGCACCAGGAGCGTTGTTTTCCTTAATAGCAGTTACGCCACCTGCCGAGCAAAGGCCTATACCATTCATGGAAAGGGAATTCAGAATTAATAGTCATGAATGGTTCTGGTTGGCGCTGCAAAAGGTGGCTGTTAGAAAGTATGGAACAAAATAGCCTACAAGTAAGCCAACTAGTTCACCCAGAAATGAATGTCATCATTTACTCACCCTCAAGTTGTTCCAACCCTGTATGGATTTACCCCCATCCACTGTATTTTTTCCCATACTATGCAAGTGAACGGGGCATGTCAACTGTTTGGTTACCAACATTCTTCAAAATATCTTCTTTTGTGTTCAGCAGAAGAACGAAATGCATACAGGTTTGTAACAACTTACGGGTGAGTAAATGATGACAGTATTTAGTACTATCTCTAAACCCACATATTTCAAAAAACCACTGAATTAGTTGAAAAAAAGTCATTTTAATTAAACAATTCTGAAATTTCTTTTAAAATAAGAGTATAGACTAGATTTAAAGTTGGAATATTGTTGGAAATAAGACCACAATTTTAGTTTACATTTTTAAATCTGTCCATAGTAAAACACATGTGCATAAAACATCATTGCTGTTATTAAAATGTGTAAAAGGTTCATGATTAATGCTAGAAGATGATCAATCAGTATAATCAGTGTTATAATAAAATTGACAAATTTCCTAATTCAACCATGTCTTGTTCTTAAAAAACAAACAAAATTGCCTAGCACAGCTTGAAACATTGTCAAGATTAACAAGATTTTCAAAAGATCTTGATTCCTGTTATGGAAATATATCACATCTGATCATAGGCCTTACATGTTTTTCCGCAGTGTAACGTGCCATCTCTCAAACCACTGGGGATTTTTATGTTTCTAAATGCTTTAGCCTACATAAGAAGATCTGATTATGAAGATCTGATCACTTACTTTGCGCGTCACTGAACTTGCCGAGTGCGAAAATAACCAGGAGAAAGAAAACAGCAGAAGATTCTTTAGGCCTCAAATCCATTTTGTGTTAGATGATGGATCAATAAGGGAATATCGAAGACGACTCCCTTTGTTCTGACTGAATCAAATCCCCATCAGGCATTTGTGAGCGATACTAATGCATGAAAATAGACTTCAGTCTTAACCTTTGAGACGGACGCTTATGCCATGCAGGTTTATTGGCTATAAAGATGAGCACAGGTGGACTTTTGCCTCTTATACATTCACACAGCTGCTTTAAATGTACATCTCATAAACCATGACCACAATGAGGAATGATGTTTACAAAATAATATTTTGTTGTGTGCAGATGGTTACCATCAGTGCTGTTTCCAAAATGTTATTTTGGAAGTTGACATGCATTATAAAAAACTTAAATTAAAAGAATTGTATTGGAAAAGTTTGGCAATAAATATAAATGTTGAAGATGTTTTTAACTCTAATGTAACTTTTATATTATTCCTTGGCAAACTGAATGAAAAAGTGGGTTAAATTAAGCAATGGGAAACGTTCGACAGAGGGATGTTGATCAGTTCGCACTAGAAACATTTGAGTGAAATAAACTAGCTAGATAAGCTAACAAGTGTGAATTCTTCGGGAGAGATATATATGTGACCCTGAATTATCGATTTTTCTTTTATAGCAAAAATCATAAGGATATTAAGTAAAGATCATGTTCCATGAAGATATTTTGTAAATTTCCTACCGTAAATGTATCAAAACTGTATTATTAGTAGCGATATGCATTGCTAGGGACTTCATTTGGACAACTTTAAAGGTGATTTTCTCAATATTTAGATTTTTTTTTGCACTCTCAGATTTTCAAATAGTTGTATCTCTGACAAATATTGTCATATCCTAACAGACCATACATCAACGGAAAGCTTATTTATTTATCTAGCTTTCAGATGATGTATAAATCTCAATTTAAAAAAAAGAAAAAAACAAAGACTGGTTTTGTGGTCCAGGGTCTCTCTCTCACACACACACACACACACACACACACACACACACACACACACACACACACACACGTACGTACGTTTGTTTCACTATATTAGTGAGGACATTGCATAGTCTTCCATTGATTTTATATCAGGTTAATGATATTTTTTATCCCCAAACCCAATCCCTATCCCTAAACCTACCCATCCCAGAAACATGTGCAAAACAATAGATTTATTATAAACGTGCCTTTTTACTAGTGAGGGCCAGTCAAATGTCCTCACTACTCAGTTGTCATAATAATTTACTATATAAGTGAGGACATTTGTGCCCTCACAAGTATAGTTAAACAAGGTACACACACACACACACACACACGTGATGCTAGCGGCTAGCGCATGCTATCATCGATGGGTGTCGGCAGGTTTCACGTATAGTAATCTTAAAGCACTTAAGCAATCTTATCCCGCTCTCACATTTACTCTAAGTATCTTATTATATTATTTCGCACGACAGACAAGGATTAAATTATTTGCTGGACATAAGTTTGTCTTTCAAAACCACATGACCACCGCACATTAGAATGACGAACTCGTAGTAAACAACTCTGTGCGCTGTACGTATACACATTAAGAAACGTTTGAGGATATTAAACCTAATGCTTTGAAAAGTTGGTTTTCCTGACAATTTGCTTGCAATTTTGCGATGGTGGTCTCAGAATGGTAATAATACCACGATACTGTGATGTATCACTTGAGCCTACCATATACCGTTCTTATATATTCTTATATTAATATATATATATATATATATATATATATATATATATATATATATATATATATATATATATATATATATATATATATATATATATATATATTATTAAAAATGTAAGATTTTAATGTTGTTGTTTTTTTTTACATGAACGTATGACCAGGCCAGTTTATTATGACCTTGTGCAATCTAAGCCAGCTTGTGATTGGTGATTTATTCATTATGATCCTGTGAGTCACATTAGTGAGATAAAGCTCTTATGAAGTGTCATTAAGTTATTGTCTAGTGTTAAATTCATAAACCAACTTGTGCCTCTGATGAGCTAAAGGTGTGGTTTAATAAACAAGACATGAAGCGCTTCTCACATCCAGAGTTTAATTTGCATCTGAGAAATGTCATTGGGCTTTATGACTACATTTCAATATGCAGTTTGACATGTGTGTAGGGGGGTCATTTTTATTCAAATATATACAAACAGTTTGTCTCAAACATGTTAAAACTGATTGAGGCATTGTGAAGTAGCTGTCTTCATGTTTCTTAGACTTCACTGGTACATGTTTGGGCATGAATACTGTCTCATCAGGAAAATCAATCTGTCTGAATCTCCACCGACGCCGCTGCAAACACAGAGAACAGGAGCACTAAGCATGCAAGCTCGAAATGACGTTCATGCTAGAATATTTCATTTGAGAGCATTCATAGCTTAATGTTAAACCAAAAATGTGTTGAAACATATTACTAAGTATATCTGCTTACTGCACTGTAAAATTATATGATCAATAAGTTGGGACATTATATGATTTTACTTTTTTTAAAAGCTATACAAGATTCAACATTTTTTTACTTGTAGTTTTAGAGTGTGCTAAGTAAAACTACAAAAGAAAACTGCACACACCGTAATATATAACAATAACCGAGTTTGTTAAATAGAGAAAATTGTGCATAATGGCTACTTTACCTTTTCTTGCTGCTCTGCATACGTTTCAGGAAGGTGCAGATGGATGTGATTTTAGCTTTAGATTTCAGGAGATCAGCGTATCTGTTTGTGAATTCAATGTCGCCCAGCTGCCTCGTCTGAAGCCCAGATCTCCTGGAGATGCAGGCCAGATTCAGTGTCAAAGTGTTGACTCAAGTGCATCAGTTTCTTCCAGGAAAAGGCTCTAGTATATGGCAAGCCATTTTGACTTATCCATTCCCAGGATATGAATTCTTGATATCAACAATTAGTTAAAATGATCAAATTCTTGATATTAGGAATTACTAGTAAACACTCATTCAATGTTTGATATCAAGAATAAAATTTCAGCTAGAAAAAAATATTATTCATGATATCTTTAATTGTATTTTCACTAGTTAAATGTCACCATAATGTTATACAAAATCATAATTTTTTTACTTGTAATTGTATTTCTGATATGTGAAATAGTAAGAAATCAATTCTTGATATCAACAATTGAATTTGAATGGCAGCCTATGGTGAGATTTCACTAGTGAAAATACAATTACAGATATCATGAATAATAGTTTTTTCTAATTGAAATTTAATTCCTGATATCAAGAATTCGATTTCTACAAGTGATCATTTGATATCAAGAATGATATTTTTACTGGTGGAAATGTATTTAAAAATCTAATTTCTGTTATATTTTAACCAGTGAAAATTGAATTGTTGATATCAAGAATTAATATCATGGGATTGAATAAAAGACAAAATGGCTTGCCATACTAGTATTTAATGTGTTAATCAATTGATGCTCCATTTCAAAAGTAGATATTACAAGAAGCTGAGAAGAGCTCCACTAGGTGGCGGCCCGCACTTAACTACACATGACACAGAATTGACTTATTAACAAAGTTTATGACACCCACCCGGCTTGGTCTGCAACAAACATATCTGCATCATCCCTTGGAAACAACGCTTTCCTGAGAGAAAAGATGCCTGTTCTTGAGACGCTGTCCTCTTCTCCGAGATACCTGCGATGATAAAAGCCAAA
Organism: Paracanthobrama guichenoti; assembly: GCA_018749465.1. NCBI lineage: Eukaryota > Metazoa > Chordata > Actinopteri > Cypriniformes > Gobionidae > Paracanthobrama > Paracanthobrama guichenoti. The sequence goes on from CM031967.1 coordinate 3,444,324, forward strand.
ACAGAAATGAGTCGATACATCAACTGTGAATCTCCTGCAGTTTTATCAACGCACAAAAGTTTATTTGATATGTGTTTCAGAAAGAAAAAAAAACAAGGTAAGAAAATTGAAAAATCTTATCACCTCCAGACAGAATTGAAGAGAGTGGGATGAAGAAGCAAGGACAAAGAGATAAAAATCGAACAAGATTTGACAGGTCTAAAAATACACGACTAGCCAGCGTTATGAACCTGGCTTTCATTTTTTATTTCACAAACAAAAGATCAGACAGAGGTTGAATATTCAGCAAGTTTTTGAAGTTGAACGTGGCCTGACCTGTCCAGAGCTGGAAGGCTGGTCGCACACTGGATGAGAAATATCGCAAGGATGGACACCTGCGTCAGACTTGTGAGAACAGACATTTCCACACCTTAAAAAGACAAAAATTGGGAGTTTTAGGGTGACAGATATGCCCATCGAATGTGTGACAGAAACTTCACTCACCCTCGGTTTGAAGCTCTGGTGGCGGTCTAGCAGTCGTCCAACGGTTCTTGTCTGGTTTTTTTATTCCCATCCTTTTTGTACCCCAAAAATCATTGATCATGAAACGTCACCATGACTCATAAAGTCATATTCCAAGTGTGTTTTATTGGCCTCACTATTTGCTTTCTCGTTTGTCAAGTTTTCCTACACTTCATGTGTCGACCACATGAGCACTCACGCTAATAAAGATAAATATGATTAACAATTTTGACTTCCTTAATTGGTGGTGAACCGGTTGAGGAGGAAGGAATTGGTTTACTCACTTGTTTGATATTGTTGAGATTGCTAATAAATCAATGAGGAAGGAAAGACTGTGTGTTAAAGAGAAAGGGGATTATGGGTGGTCATACAAACACAAGCATTAGTGAATGAGTGATGATAGTAAATGTCATGATTATGGATCCAGTGAACTATTCAGTAACCAAGAATCAACCAGACAGTATTTCTGACACACACACACACCAAAAATCGCTTTTTCTCATACTTAAGGGTTTAAACAAGCCCATTTGTGCTACAAACCCAGTTCCAAAAGAGTTGGGACTCTGTACAAATTGTGAATAAAGACAGAATGCAATGATGTGGAAGTTTCAAATTTCAATATTTTATTCAGAATACAACATAGATGACATATCAAATGTTTAAACTGAGAAAATGTATCATTTTAAGGGAAAAATAAGTTGATTTTAAATTTCATGGCATCAACACATCTCAAAAAAGTTGGGACAAGGCCATGTTTCCCACTGTGTGGCATCCCCTCTTCTTTTTCTAACAGTCTGCAAACGTCTGGGGACTGAGGAGACAAGCTGCTCAAGTTTAGGAATAGGAATGTTGTCCCATTCTTGTCTAATACAGGCTTCTAGTTGCTCAACTGTCTTAAGTCTTCTTTGTGGCATCTTCCTCTTTATGATGCGCCAAATGTTTTCTATGGGTGAAAGATCTGGACTGCAGGCTGGCCATTTCAGTCCCGGATCCTTCTTCTACGCAGCCATGATGTTGTAATTGATGCAGTATGTGGTCTGGCATTGTCATGTTGGAAAATGCAAGGTCTTCCCTGAAAGAGACGACGTCTGGATGGGAGCATATGTTGTTCTAGAACTTGGATATCCCTTTCAGCATTGATGGTGCCTTTCCAGATGTGTAAGCTGCCCATGCCACACGCACTCATGAACCCCATCCCATCAGAGATGCAGGCTTCTGAACTGAGCGCTGACAACAACTTGGGTTGTCCTTGTCCTCTTTAGTCCGGATGACATGGCGTCCCAGTTTTCCAAAAAGGACTTCAAATTTTGATTGGTCTGACCACAGAACAGTTTTCCACTTTGCCACAGTCCATTTTAAATGAGCCTTGGCCCAGAGAAAACGCCTGCGCTTCTGGATCATGTTTAGATATGGCTTCTTTTTTGACCTATAGAGTTTTAGCCGGCAACGGCGAATGGCACGGTGGATTGTGTTCACAACAATGTTTTCTGGAAGTATTCCTGAGCCCATGTTGTGATTTCCATTACAGTAGCATTCCTGTATGTGATGCAGTGCCGTCTAAGGGCCGAAGATCACGGGCATCCAGTATGGTTTTCCGGCCTTGACCCTTAGGCACAGAGATTGTTCCAGATTCTCTGAATCTTTGGATGATATTATGCACTGTAGATGATGAGAACTTCAAACTCTTTTTTACTCAAATGGCGCCGCTGTGTTTGGTCGCCGTTTGGTCGCCGTTCAGGTCGCTCCGCGAAGACTGTGCTTTTATTTACTATTTTACTTTCTTTTACTCTCAGTTTTTACAAACTTATCATCTGCATTGATCTACTACGACAGCAAAACTCTTTTGGACATTGGTTACCTCTACACTGGACTGCTTCAGGACACTTTCGCCGATCCTCTGTGGCCATCTGAGATTCTTCGGAACGCCGAGTTGAACAATGGCCAGAGCCAGCGGCGTAGAACAAAGAAACACCGTGGGAAACGCGCTGGTATCCGTAACAGACTGAGGAAAAGGGCATTCAGACCTCCTCTCCCGAGCATTCTTCTAGCAAATGTTCAATCCTTGGATAATAAGATGGACGATCTTAGAGCCAGGATAAGTTTTCAACGGGACATGAGAGACTGTAATATCTATTGTTTGTCTGAAACATGGCTCACGCCCGCGGTCCCGGACACAGCTGTGACGCCGTCGGAGAACTTCTCTGTTTTCGGATGGACAGAACAGCGAGGCCGTAAATCCAAAGGCGGTGGAGTGTGTTTCATGATCAACAAGAAATGGTGCGATGCCAGGAACATCACCATTCTCTCGCGGTCCTGCTCACCTCATCTGGAACATTTAACAATCATCTGCCGCCCATTCTATCTGCCGAGGAGTTTTCTGCGGTTGTCGCGACCGCCCGTTTACATCCCACCGCAGGCAGACACAGCGCTGGCTTTATCTGGCCTTCATGATGTTGCCAGCGGCGTCATAAACCAACATCCCGACGCGGCATTCATTGTCGCGGGCGATTTTAACAAAGCAAACCTAAAGAAAGTCCTGCCAAACTTTCATCAGCACGTCTCCTGTCCTACACGAGGAGCAAACACACTGGATCACTGCTACTCTCCGTTTAAGAACGCCTATAAAGCACGGTCACTTCCAGCGTTTGGCAAATCGGATCATGCCGCCATTTTCCTCACTCCCGAATACAAACAAAAGCTCCTCCAGGAACCCCCGGTGAGGCGGGAAGTTAAGCGTTGGTCACCCCACTCAGAGACCGCGCTACAGGCAGCTCTGGGCGATGTAGACTGGGACATGTTCCGAGCGAGTTCAGCTGACGTAAGCGAGTTCACAGACGTGGCGCTTTGCTTCATTGACACCCTTACAGAGCAAGCCACGCAAACAATAACAATAACGTCCTTCTCAAATCAGAAACCGTGGGTGGACAATTCAATCCGCGTGGCAGTGAACGCACGCACTGCTGCTTACAACGCCGGTCTCCATTCAGGGAATATGAATGAATACAGATCGTCCTGCTATGCTCTCAGATGAGCAGTTAAAGCCGCAAAACTCCGTTATAAAGACAGAGTGGAGTCTCATTTCCAACTCAACGACTCGCGGCGCATGTGGCAAGGTCTGAGGTCCATCTGCTCCTTTGGATCTAAATCCTCTGCAGAGGCAAGCGTTGATCCGTTGCTCGTGAGCGAGTTAAACTCTTTCTATGCTCGCTTTGACTGTAACCGCGGCAGCGCGACTCCGCCAAGTGGCGCGTTAGAGGAAATTACTCAGAGCAGCAACAATCACGTGATCTCTGTCTCGGAGGATGAAGTTCGGAGAGCACTCAAGCGTGTGGGCGTTAGGAAAGCTGCCGGGCGGATGGTATTTCAGGTCGTGTTCTGCGGTCCTGTGCTGATCAGCTCGCCGGGTTGTTTACATCTATCTTTAATGAGTCCTCGCTACATCTGTGGTCCCCACCTCCTTCAAAAATCCACCATCATCCCTGTCCCTAAGAACAGTAAACCCTCTTGCCTAAATGACTATCGTCCAGTGGCTCTCACGTCTATAGTCATGAAGGTCTTTGAGAGACTCATTAAAAACACCATTTGCGCCTTCATTCCTGACACTTTGGACCCTCTTCAGTTTGCCTATCGTCCCAATAGATCGACTGAAGATGCCATCTCTCATGTCCTCCACTCCTCCCTCACTCACATCGACAGCAAAAGTGGGAACTACGTAAGGCTGCTATTTATTGACTATAGCTCAGCCTTTAACACCATAGTTCCCACCAAGCTAACCTCCAAACTCCTGGATCTCGGCCTGAATCCTTCTCTCTGCCACTGGATTGAGGACTTCCTCACTGGCAGGCCTCAGGTGGTGAGAATAGGCCAGTCCACCTCCACCTCCATCACCCTGAGTGTGGGAGCTCCACAGGGCTGTGTCCTGAGCCCCCTGCTCTACTCTCTCTACACGCATGACTGTTTGTCCACACACAGCTCCACCTCTATCATCAAATTTGCTGATGATACTGTTGTCCTGGGCCTCATTTCCAACAACAATGAGACGGCATACTTGGACGAGGTGGAGCATCTAACATCATGGTGCCAGGACAACTGTCTCTCTCTGAATGTTGGCAAGACCAAAGAAATGATTGTGGACTTCAGGAAGAGACAGCAACGGACATACCCCCTCATGATCAGCGGGTCACCAGTAGAGAGAGTGAGCAGCTTCAAGTACCTGGGAGTAAACATCTCCGAGGACCTGACCTGGACTGCTCACATTCAGACACAGGTGAAAAAGCCAGGCAAAGACTGTACCACCTGCGCCAGCTGAGGAAATTCAGGGTTTCACCAGCTATCCTGAAAACTTTCTATTTAGGGGCGATAGAAAGTGTTTTAACTCAGTGCATCACAGCGTGGTATGGGAACAGCACCAGTCATGACCGCAAAGCCCTGCAAAGAGTTGTGCGCTTATCCGAGCGTATCTCAGGGTCAGCTCTCCCGTCTCTGCAGGACGTCTACACCAAACGCTGCAAAGGTAGAGCTACTAAGATCATCAAGGACTCTAATCACCCTGCAAACCCTCATTTCACGCTGCTACCATCTGGTAGCGCTTCCAGCCTGATGGCCAAAACTGAGAGACTCAGGAGGAGCTTCTTCCCCCAGGCCATCAGACTCCTGAACTTAACATCACGTGACTTCACGTCAGGATAAACATCGATACACTGACATTGCACTGCACTTTCTGTTCTCGTTGTTACTGTGTAACAACCTGTCATAAACCTGTTTGCACATTATACTCTTTATACATTTGTTAACCACATATTTATAAGTCTACAGTTTACTCACTGCAAAGTCTACTTCAATTATTTTATTCCACTTTATCCTTATTTGTTACCTTTTTTTCTCTTGACTTGATTATTTATAATTCTACAGATATAGACATATATATATATATATATATATATATATATATATATAGATAGTACTTTTTTTATATCCTATTTCTATTATAATTTCTTCCTTGTGTTTTTAACTGTGAATTTGCACTGTCCATGGAGCGGACCTGTTTACATTTCACTGCCGGTTGTATATTCTGTATATAACTGTGTATGTGACAAATAAAACTCTTGAATCTTGAATCTCTTTGCAGTTTTTCTCTGAGAAACTCCTTTCTGATATTGCTCCAGTATGTTTGGCCGCAGCATTGGGGGAATTGGTGATCCTCTGCCCATCTTGACTTCTGAGAGACACTGCCACTCTGAGAGGCTCTTTTTATACCCAATTGACCTAATAAGTTGCAGATTGGTCCTCCAGCTGTTCCTTATATGTACATTTAACTTTTCCAGCCTCTTATTGCTACCTGTCCCAACTTTTTTGGAATGTGTAGCTCTCATGAAATCCAAAATGAGCCACTATTTGGCACGACATTTCAAAATGTCTCACTTTCAACATTTGATACGTTATCTATATTCTAAGTTTATGAGATTTGTAAATTATTGCATTCCTTTTTTTAATTCACAATTTGTACAGTGCCCCAACTTTTTGGAATCGGGTTTGTACAAATATAGGCTACTTCAAATCAAGAGGTCTGCTATATTGCTCGAAGCAAGTATACATTTTGCATGGCAGATATTAAAACTGGACCAGAGTCACATCTAGAGACCAGAATACCATAGAGACATTTAAACACACTAAAAAATAATACTCAGAACACTAGCATACGCTGACAAATAGCTAGCAAACTGACACTAGCAAACACATTTTCTTCAAATAAATAGGTTAGTGTATACCTAGGTAAAGTTCACCATAAAAATAAAGTTCTGGCATCATCTCCTCAACTTTGTATTGTTCAAAACATGTGATGTTATTTTGTCTGTGGAAAACAAAAGGATGAGAGTGGTTAGCAGAGTTAGCTTAGCAAGCTAATGGTTTCCATGCAATGAAAGTGGCACTGTCATAGATACAAATAGACACATCTGAGTGTGTTCTCAATGATGTGATGACGTTACTCTGAGCGTTCACTCGGCGGCTGCTGGGACACTTGTTCACACTGCAGTGAGAGTAAAGCGCTTCTGCAGAATAAAACCAGAAACCGAGGGGAACGCAGATATGACGCCATTGACAGGCCACGCCCTCACGTCCCGGTTCTTTGGTTAATTTACAAATAGTTGGAAACATTTGGGATATTGTAAGCACTCAACTGAGTACTTACAATACAAAATATATAACACTGGCCTAGTGGTTTTTAGATATTTTACTGAAAAGTTTTTACTGAAAATGTTTTTCATAGTGCACCTTTAATCTTATTTATTTATTTATTTATTTATTTTATTTATTTATTTATTTTTACAATTTTTTTCTTCAGACTTTTCCATGGACCCCATAGCCTCACCCATGACCCAATAAAACTTCTCAATAAAGCCCGTAATGCCAAAGTTTATGCCTAATGACGTGTATATGCACGTTAAATAAGTGTCTTTTTAATTGTCCTTCAGTAATTTAGCATTAAGATGAGGACATTCAGGACAACAGATGATTCAAATGATGCTCTCTTTTTCTGTTTTACAGATCCGACTTGACTCTAACTCACCAACTGCAGTGAATCACAGTCATATGCTTTCTGAGCAGCATCATTATTGACTCTAATTTGAGGGTTTATAAGTTTATTGTGTTTTTTTTTTTTATGAGGGAATAATGAGCGCTAAAGCTCTCTCAGAGGTTATTGAACACATTCGTTTCTGTAAAGAATGAGATGGTGAACAGCCGAGACAGCTGGCACGACCTCTTTTTTATAGATCTTTGGACATATTTTATAATAATACACAATTAAGGGGAGGTAAAATGCAGTTAGTGAACCGGGGAAGACTGTGGTAATTACAACACTGGTCTGGCATGATTGAAATTGCCACGTATATCTGAAAGGGTTCAAATAACGTGCAGGTTTATGACTGATATGTTGATGGCTGAGAGGCATGAGAGAAAGAGCCTATGTGATAGATATTCAGAATGATTGTGTAATTTGGGGCTGGTGTCTTTTTTGAAATATTATACTTCCTACCCGCTGAACTCAGTTCATTTAGATTAAATGAAGATTTGGCTGAAGTTACATAATAAACACACCCACCATAAATTCAAATGTTGTCATTATGTCGTTGACTTTTGTTCATCTTCAGAACACAAATTAAGATCCTTTTGATGAAATCTAAAATCTTGACCTCTGTAAGAACAAATGAGGTTCATTCTCGTGTTACGCAGCACGTTTGAATTCCAGAAGAACCAATGAGGTTCATTCTCGTGTTACGCAGCACATTTGAGCTTCCACAAGAACCAATGAGGTTCATTCTTGTGTTACGCAGCACGTTTGAGCTTCCTAAAGAACCAATGAGGTTCATTCTCGTGTTACGCGTCACGTTTGAGATTCCTAAAGAACCAATGAGGTTCATTCTCGTGTTACGCGTCACGTTTGAGATTCCTAAAGAACCAATGAGGTTCATTCTCGTGTTACGCAGCACGTTTGAGCTTCAGCAAGAACCAATGAGGTTAATTTTCGTGTTACGCAGCACGTTTGAGCTTCTCAAGAACCAATGAGGTTCATTCTAGTGTTACGCAGCACGTTTGAGCTTCCAGAAGAACCAATGAGGTTCATTCTCGTGTTACGCGTCACGTTTGAGCTTCCTAAAGAACCAATGAGGTTCATTATCGTGTTACGCGTCACGTTTGAGCTTCCACAAGAACCAATGAGGTTCATTATCGTGTTACGCAGCACGTTTGAGCTTCCTAAAGAACCAATGAGGTTCATTCTTGTGTTACGCAGCACGTTTGAGCTTCCTAAAGAAGCAATGAGGTTCATTCTCGTGTTATGCATCACGTTTGAGCTTCCACAAGAACCAATGAGGTTCATTCTCGTGTTACGCAGCACGTTTGAGCTTCCACACGAACCAATGAGGTTCATTCTCGTGTTACGCATCATGTTTGAGCTTCCACAAGAACCAATGAGGTTTATTCTCGTGTTACGCATCATGTTTGAGCTTCCACAAGAACCAATGAGGTTTATTCTCGTGTTACGCATCATGTTTGAGCTTCCACAAGAACCAATGAGGTTCATTCTCGTGTTATGCATCATGTTTGAGCTTCCACAAGAACCAATGAGGTTCATTCTCGTGTTACGCAGCACGTTTGAGCTTCCACAAGAACCAATGAGGTTCATTCTAGTGTTACGCAGCACGTTTGAGCTTCCAGAAGAACCAGTGAGGTTCATTCTCGTGTTACGCAGCACGTTTGAGCTTCCAGAAGAACCAATGAGGTTCATTCTCGTGTTACGCAGCACGTTTGAGCTTCCTAAAGAACCAATGAGGTTCATTATCGTGTTACGCGTCACGTTTGAGATTCCTAAAGAACCAATGAGGTTCATTCTCGTGTTACGCAGCACGTTTGAGCTTCTCAAGAATCAATGAGATTCATTCTAGTGTTACGCAGCACGTTTGAGCTTTCAGAAGAACCAATGAGGTTCGTTATCGTGTTACGCGTCACGTTTGAGCTTCCAGAAGAACCAATGAGGTTCATTCTCGTGTTACGCAGCACGTTTGAGCTTCCTAAAGAACCAATGAGGTTCATTCTCGTGTTACGCAGCACGTTTGAGCTTCTCAAGAATCAATGAGATTCATTCTAGTGTTACGCAGCACGCGTTTGAGCTTTCAGAAGAACCAATGAGGTTCGTTATCGTATTCTGGCGTCACGCTTTGAGCTTCCACAAGAACCAATGAGGTTCATTATCGCGTGTTACGCAGCACGTTTGAGCTTCCTAAAGAACCAATGAGGTTCATTCTTGTGTTACGCAGCACGTTTGAGCTTCCTAAAGAACCAATGAGGTTCATTCTCGTGTTACGCAGCATGTTTGAGCTTCCTAAAGAAGCAATGAGGTTCATTCTCGTGTTACGTAGCACGTTTGAGCTTCCTAAAGAAGCAATGAGGTTCATTCTCGTGTTATGCATCACGTTTGAGCTTCCACAAGAACCAATGAGGTTCATTCTCGTGTTACGCAGCACGTTTGAGCTTCCACAAGAACCAATGAGGTTCATTCTCGTGTTACGCAGCACGTTTGAGCTTCCACACGAACCAATGAGGTTCATTCTCGTGTTACGCATCATGTTTGAGCTTCCACAAGAACCAATGAGGTTTATTCTCGTGTTACGCATCATGTTTGAGCTTCCACAAGAACCAATGAGGTTTATTCTCGTGTTACGCATCATGTTTGAGCTTCCACAAGAACCAATGAGGTTCATTCTCGTGTTACGCATCATGTTTGAGCTTCCACAAGAACCAATGAGGTTCATTCTCGTGTTACGCAGCACGTTTGAGCTTCCACAAGAACCAATGAGGTTCATTCTAGTGTTACGCAGCACGTTTGAGCTTCCAGAAGAACCAGTGAGGTTCATTCTCGTGTTACGCAGCACGTTTGAGCTTCTCAAGAATCAATGAGGTTCATTCTCGTGTTACGCAGCACGTTTGAGCTTCCTAAAGAACCAATGAGGTTCGTTATCGTGTTACGCGTCACGTTTGAGCTTCCAGAAGAACCAATGAGGTTCATTCTCGTGTTACGCAGCACGTTTGAGCTTCCTAAAGAACCAATGAGGTTCATTCTCGTGTTACGCAGCACGTTTGAGCTTCTCAAGAATCAATGAGATTCATTCTAGTGTTACGCAGCACGTTTGAGCTTTCAGAAGAACCAGTGAGGTTCATTCTCGTGTTACGCAGCACGTTTGAGCTTTCAGAAGAACCAGTGAGGTTCATTATCGTGTTACGCAGCACGTTTGAGCTTTCAGAAGAACCAGTGAGGTTCATTCTCGTGTTACGCAGCACGTTTGAGCTTCCTCAAGAACCAATGAGGTTCATTCTCGTGTTACGCAGCACGTTTGAGCTTCCGCAAGAACCAATGAGGTTCATTCTCGTGTTACGCAGCACGTTTGAGCTTCCGCAAGAACCAATGAGGTTCATTCTCGTGTTACGCAGCACGTTTGAGCTTCAGCAAGAACCAATGAGGTTCATTCTCGCGTTACGCAGCACGTTTGAGCTTCAGCAAGAACCAATGAGGTTCATTCTTGCCTTTACGCAGCACGTTTGAGCTTCCACAAGAACCAATGAGGTTCATTCTCGTGTTACGCAGCACGTTTGAGCTTCGGCGAGAACCAATGAGGTTCATTCTCGCGTTACGCAGCACGTTTGAGCTTCAGCAAGAACCAATGAGGTTCATTCTCGCCTTTACGCAGCACGTTTGAGCTTCCACAAGAACCAATGAGGTTCATTCTCGTGTTACGCAGCACGTTTGAGCTTCGGCGAGAACCAATGAGGTTCATTCTCGTGTTACGCAGCACGTTTGAGCTTCCACAAGAACCAATGAGGTTCATTCTCGTGTTACGCAGCACGTTTGAGCTTCCACAAGAACCAATGAGGTTCATTCTCGTGTTATGCAGCACGTTTGAGCTTCAGCAAGAACCAATGAGGTTAATTCTCGCGTTACGCAGCACGTTTGAGCTTCAGCAAGAACCAATGAGGTTCATTCTCGCCTTTACGCAGCACGTTTGAGCTTCCACAAGAACCAATGAGGTTCATTCTCGTGTTACGCAGCACGTTTGAGCTTCGGCGAGAACCAATGAGGTTCATTCTCGTGTTACGCATCACGTTTGAGCTTCCACAAGAACCAATGAGGTTCATTCTCGTGTTACGCAGCACGTTTGAGCTTCCACAAGAACCAATGAGGTTCATTCTCGTGTTACGCATCACGTTTGAGCTTCCACAAGAACCAATGAGGTTCATTCTCGTATTATACGCATCACGTTTGAGCTTCCACAAGAACCAATGAGGTTCATTCTCGTGTTACGCAGCACGTTTGAGCTTCCACAAGAACCAATGAGGTTCATTCTAGTGTTACGCAGCACGTTTGAGCTTCCAGAAGAACCAGTGAGGTTCATTCTCGTGTTACGCAGCACGTTTGAGCTTCCAGAAGAACCAATGAGGTTCATTCTCGTGTTACGCAGCACGTTTGAGCTTCCTAAAGAACCAATGAGGTTCATTATCATGTTACGCGTCACGTTTGAGATTCCTAAAGAACCAATGAGGTTCATTCTCGTGTTACGCAGCACGTTTGAGCTTCTCAAGAATCAATGAGATTCATTCTAGTGTTACGCAGCACGTTTGAGCTTTCAGAAGAACCAATGAGGTTCGTTATCGTTATTCTGGCGTCACGTTTGAGCTTCCACAAGAACCAATGAGGTTCATTATCGTGTTACGCAGCACGTTTGAGCTTCCTAAAGAACCAATGAGGTTCATTCTTGTGTTACGCAGCACGTTTGAGCTTCCTAAAGAACCAATGAGGTTCATTCTCGTGTTACGCAGCATGTTTGAGCTTCCTAAAGAAGCAATGAGGTTCATTCTCGTGTTACGTAGCACGTTTGAGCTTCCTAAAGAAGCAATGAGGTTCATTCTCGTGTTATGCATCACGTTTGAGCTTCCACAAGAACCAATGAGGTTCATTCTCGTGTTACGCAGCACGTTTGAGCTTCCACACGAACCAATGAGGTTCATTCTCGTGTTACGCATCATGTTTGAGCTTCCACAAGAACCAATGAGGTTTATTCTCGTGTTACGCATCATGTTTGAGCTTCCACAAGAACCAATGAGGTTTATTCTCGTGTTACGCATCATGTTTGAGCTTCCACAAGAACCAATGAGGTTCATTCTCGTGTTACGCATCATGTTTGAGCTTCCACAAGAACCAATGAGGTTCATTCTCGTGTTACGCAGCACGTTTGAGCTTCCACAAGAACCAATGAGGTTCATTCTAGTGTTACGCAGCACGTTTGAGCTTCCAGAAGAACCAGTGAGGTTCATTCTCGTGTTACGCAGCACGTTTGAGCTTCTCAAGAATCAATGAGGTTCATTCTCGTGTTACGCAGCACGTTTGAGCTTCCTAAAGAACCAATGAGGTTCGTTATCGTGTTATTCTGCCACGCGTTTGAGCTTCCAGAAGAACCAATGAGGTTCATTCTCGTGTTACGCAGCACGTTTGAGCTTCTCAAGAATCAATGAGATTCATTCTAGTGTTACGCAGCACGTTTGAGCTTTCAGAAGAACCAGTGAGGTTCATTCTCGTGTTACGCAGCACGTTTGAGCTTTCAGAAGAACCAGTGAGGTTCATTATCGTGTTCGCGCAGCACGTTTGAGCTTTCAGAAGAACCAGTGAGGTTCATTCTCGTGTTACGCAGCACGTTTGAGCTTCCTCAAGAACCAATGAGGTTCATTCTCGTGTTACGCAGCACGTTTGAGCTTCATAAGAACCAATGAGGTTCATTCTCGTGTTACGCAGCACGTTTGAGATTCCGCAAGAACCAATGAGGTTCATTCTCGTGTTACGCAGCACGTTTGAGCTTCAGCAAGAACCAATGAGGTTCATTCTCGCGCGTTACGCAGCACGCGTTTGAGCTTCAGCAAGAACCAATGAGGTTCATTCTTGCCTTTACGCAGCACGTTTGAGCTTCCACAAGAACCAATGAGGTTCATTCTCGTGTTACGCAGCACGTTTGAGCTTCAGCAAGAACCAATGAGGTTCATTCTCGCGTTACGCAGCACGTTTGAGCTTCAGCAAGAACCAATGAGGTTCATTCTTGCCTTTACGCAGCACGCTTGAGCTTCCACAAGAACCAATGAGGTTCATTCTCGTGTTACGCAGCACGTTTGAGCTTCGGCGAGAACCAATGAGGTTCATTCTCGCGTTACGCAGCACGTTTGAGCTTCAGCAAGAACCAATGAGGTTCATTCTCGCCTTTACGCAGCACGCTTGAGCTTCCACAAGAACCAATGAGGTTCATTCTCGTGTTACGTGCACGCTTGAGCTTCGCGAGAACCAATGAGGTTCATTCTCGCTTGCATCACGTTTGAGCTTCCACAAGAACCAATGAGGTTCATTCTCGTGTTACGCCTTGCACGCTTTGAGCTTCCACGAGAACCAATGAGGTTCATTCTGCGTGTTCGCGCAGCACGTTTGAGCTTCCACAAGAACCAATGAGGTTCATTCTCGTGTTACGCAGCACGTTTGAGCTTCCACAAGAACCAATGAGGTTCATTCTCGTGTTATGCAGCACGTTTGAGCTTCAGCAAGAACCAATGAGGTTAATTCATTCTCGCTTGAGCTTCAGCAAGAACCAATGAGGTTCATTCTCGCCTTTACGCAGCACGTTTGAGCTTCCACAAGAACCAATGAGGTTCATTCTCGTGTTACGCATCACGTTTGAGCTTCCACAAGAACCAATGAGGTTCATTCTCGTGTTACGCAGCACGTTTGAGCTTCCACAAGAACCAATGAGGTTCATTCTCGTGTTACGCATCACGTTTGAGCTTCCACAAGAACCAATGAGGTTCATTCTCGTGTTACGCATCACGTTTGAGCTTCCACAAGAACCAATGAGGTTCATTCTCGTGTTACGCAGCACGTTTGAGCTTCCACAAGAACCAGTGAGGTTTGGTTGAGATTCTGTTTATGTTCTCTGATGAATGTTTGTGAATAAAGGTGAATAAAAGCCTATATTTAAACTGATAATGTAATTAATAATAGCAATAATGGCTAGTAGCAGTGACTATGTTACAGCTGAAATACACCCACATTTGGCGGGTTGGCAGATGTTAATGTCAAGCCCTATACACAATAATTGCGATTAATCGATTTGACAGCACTAGTTTTTATGTAAATGACTTGAAAGTTATGATCAGTCTTAACTTGCATAAACTGTCTTACAACCGGCCACAGATGTTTCTCCTGAGACAAAAAACCTCTTCTCTCCTGCATGGAGATCTCAAGACAAAAAACCTCTTCTCTCCTGCATGGAGATCTCAAGACAAAAAACCTCTTCTCTCCTGCATGGAGATCTCAACAATGTCTCAAACTGTGCTCAGATTTGCCAAGATAGCGAGTAAAACTTAACTACATTTTCAGATAATATTTTAGTGTTCAGATCAAAGAATCCCCAAATTATTGAATTTTTGTTGATCCTATTGTTAATCAAGTAGGCTACCAATAGAGGGAGTCAAGTGCCTTTGAGACAATTACCCAGGAAGTATGAAAGTAGCCAAACTTTCCTTTTTATAATAAATAGCCCATAAAAATAGTCACAAATCAGGGATATTCAACTTTGCACTTTCTCCTTACACTTTTTTTGTAATAAATAAAAATGTGTAATATTGTGTAATCGAATTCTCAACATTTTCATCACAAATTTTGGGATAAATGTAAATGAGAAATGACAGGGACTAGATGACAGTTTTCAATGAGTTTACAAAATAATTTATACAAGTTTTAAAAAAAGGACTGTTTAATGTCAGCAAAAGACAATATGAGTTGCCTACAACCTGATCTCAATAGAAAATATAACTATTTTACAAGGTGATTTAAATATGTACATTATTATTCGTTCAAAAATTTACATTTTCTAGAAAATGAAGCGCCACCCCTAAACCTAAGCAGATCGTTCGAAAATATACAAATGGGATCATAAGAATTCATATGAATTAGCCACCAATTGCCCAAAATGTGAAATAGATATGAATTGCATTTATAAGTTTAGCGTCAAACAGTGAAATTATGTTGTTTGCGTGAGATGAACATAAACAGATTGTGACTGAATATTTTCTGAAAAGACTAAAAGGTCAACCACTTCTCCCTTTATTTATGACGCAAATAACCCTGTTTTAATTCACTGAAGTTCAAAATCAATATTATTATTAATGATTAATCACATAGGTAGATGAGTAAGCTGCTGTTGCGTGTGTATGTGTGTGTGTGTGTGTGTGTGTGTGTGGTCTTCTAGCAAATGTTCAATCCTTGGATAATAAGATGGACGATCTTAGAGCCAGGATAAGTTTTCAACGGGACATGAGAGACTGTAATATCTATTGTTTGTCTGAAACATGGCTCACGCCCGCGGTCCCGGACACAGCTGTGACGCCGTCGGAGAACTTCTCTGTTTTTCGGATGGACAGAACAGCCGAGGCCGGTAAATCCAAAGGCGGTGGAGTGTGTTTCATGATCAACAAGAAATGGTGCGATCCCAGGAACATCACCATTCTCTCGCGGTCCTGCTCACCTCATCTGGAACATTTAACAATCATCTGCCGCCCATTCTATCTGCCGAGGAGTTTTCTGCGGTTGTCGCGACCGCCGTTTACATCCCACCGCAGGCAGACACAGCGCTGGCTTTATCTGGCCTTCATGATGTTGCCAGCGGCGTCATAAACCAACATCCCGACGCGGCATTCATTGTCGCGGGCGATTTTAACAAAGCAAACCTAAAGAAAGTCCTGCCAAACTTTCACCAGCACGTCTCCTGCCCCACACGAGGAGCAAACACACTGGATCACTGCTACTCTCCGTTTAAGAACGCCTATAAAGCGCGGTCACTTCCAGCGTTTGGCAAATCGGATCATGCCGCCATTTTCCTCACTCCCGAATACAAACAAAAGCTCCTCCAGGAACCCCGTGAGGCGGGAAGTTAAGCGTTGGTCACCCCACTCAGAGACCGCGCTACAGGCAGCTCTGGGCGATGTAGATTGGGACATGTTCGAGTGAGTTCAGCTGGCGTAAGCGAGTTCACAGATGTGGCGCTTTGCTTCATCAACACGCTTACAGAGCAAGCCACGCAAACAATAACAATAACGTCCTTCTCAAATCAGAAACCGTGGGTGGACAATTCAATCCAGCGTGGCAGTGAGCATACGCACTGCTGCTTACAACGCCAGTCTCCATTCAGGAATATGAATGAATACAGATCGTCCTGCTATGCTCTCAGACGAGCAGTTAAAGCCACAAAACTCCGTTATAAAGACCGAGTGGAGTCTCATTTCCAACTCAACGACTCGCGGCGCATGTGGCAAGGTCTGAGGTCCATCTGCTCTTTTGGATCTAAATCCTCTGCAGAGGCAAGCGTTGATCCGTTGCTCGTGAGCGAGTTAAACTCTTTCTATGCTCGCTTTGACTGTAACCGCGGCAACGCGACTCCGCCAAGTGGCGCGTTAGAGGAAATTACTCAGAGCAGCAACAATCACGTGATCTCTGTCTCGGAGGATGAAGTTCGGAGAGCACTCAAGCGTGTGGACGTCAGGAAAGCTGCCGGCCGGATGGTATTTCAGGTCGTGTTCTGCGGTCCTGTGCTGATCAGCTCGCCGGGTTGTTTACATCTATCTTTAATGAGTCCTCGCTACATCTGTGGTCCCCACCTCCTTCAAAATCCACCATCATCCCTGTCCCTAAGAACAGTAAACCCTCTTGCCTAAATGACTATTGTCCAGTGGCTCTCACGTCTATAGTCATGAAGGTCTTTGAGAGACTCATTAAAAACACCATTTGCGCCTTCATTCCTGACACTTTGGACCCTCTTCAGTTTGCCTATCGTCCCAATAGATCGACTGAAGATGCCATCTCTCATGTCCTCCACTCCTCCCTCACTCACATCGACAGCAAAGTGGGAACTACGTAAGACTGCTATTTATTGACTATAGCTCAGCCTTTAACACCATAGTTCCCACCAAGCTAACCTCCAAACTCCTGGATCTCGGCCTGAATCCTTCTCTCTGCCACTGGATTGAGGACTTCCTCACTGGCAGGCCTCAGGTGGTGAGAATAGGCCAGTCCACCTCCACCTCCATCACCCTGAGTGTGGGAGCTCCACAGGGCTGTGTCCTGAGCCCCCTGCTCTACTCTCTCTACACGCATGACTGTTTGTCCACACACAGCTCCACCTCTATCATCAAATTTGCTGATGATACTGTTGTCCTGGGCCTCATTTCCAACAACAATGAGACGGCATACTTGGGCGAGGTGGAGCATCTAACATCATGGTGCCAGGACAACTGTCTCTCTCTGAATGTTGGCAAGACCAAAGAAATGATTGTGGACTTCAGGAAGAGACAGCAACGGACATACTCCCCCCCTCATGATCAGCGGGTCACCAGTAGAGAGAGTGAGCAGCTTCAAGTACCTGGGAGTAAACATCTCCGAGGACCTGACCTGGACTGCTCACATTCAGACACAGGTGAAAAAAGCCAGGCAAAGACTGTACCACCTGCGCCAGCTGAGGAAATTCAGGGTTTCACCAGCTATCCTGAAAACTTTCTATTTAGGGGCGATAGAAAGTGTTTTAACTCAGTGCATCACAGCGTGGTATGGGAACAGCACCAGTCATGACCGCAAAGCCCTGCAAAGAGTAGTGCGCTTATCCGAGCGTATCTCAGGGTCAGCTCTCCCGTCTCTGCAGGACGTCTACACCAAACGCTGCAAAGGTAGAGCTACCAAGATCATCAAGGACTCTAATCACCCTGCAAACCCTCATTTCACGCTGCTGCCATCTGGTAAGCGCTTCCGAAACCTGATGGCCAAAACTGAGAGACTCAGGAGGAGCTTCTTCCCCCAGGCCATCAGACTCCTGAACTTAACATCACGTGACTTCACTTCTGGATAAACATCGATACACTGACATTGCACTGCACTTTCTGTTCTCGTTGTTACTGTGTAACAACCTGTCATAAACCTGTTTGCACATTATACTCTTATACATTTGTTAACCACATATTTATAAGTCTACAGTTTACTCACTGCAAAGTCTACTTCAATTATTTTATTCCACTTTATCCTTATTTGTTACCTTTTTTTTTCTCTTGACTTGATTATTTATAATTCTACAGATATAGACATATATATATATATATATAGATAGATAGTACTTTTTTTTATATCCTATTTCTATTATAATTTCTTCCTTGTGTTTTTAACTGTGAATTTGCACTGTCCATGGAGCGGACCTGTTTACATTTCACTGCCGGTTGTATATTCTGTATATAACTGTGTATGTGACAAATAAAACTCTTGAATCTTGAATCTTGAATCTTGAATCTTTTGTGTGTTATGGGGACCAAATGTCCCCACAAGTATAGTAATACAGTAAATCTTATGGGGTCATTTTCTTGGTCCCCATGAGGAAACAAGCTTATAAATCATACAGAATGAGTTTTTTTTAAATTGTAAAAATGCCTGTAGTTTTGTGTGATGGGTAGGGTTAGTGTGAGGGGAGAGAATATACAGTTTGTAGGGTATAAAAACCATTATATCAATGGGTTAGGGTTTGGAGTAGAGTCCCCACAAAGATAACCAGACAATGTGTGTGAACCTGTAATCAAAATCTACACCATGACACAGAGGTAAACAAACACCCTCACTGTGAAAGATATTCATGTAACAGATGACACCACATGACCATTTACCCACAATGCCCTCCTGCTGTCGTATAACTGCCCCGGCTGAGCCAAAACTAATCTCGGTAAGAGTAGGCATGGCAGACGCATGCAACAGCTGCACAGGGTTCCGTCAGCCATCTGTGATCAAACACACTCAAAAACACACTTCAGAATGTATTGGTCAGTTACAGCTGGAGGTGTTTTCATGCATGGCATAACACTAACCTCAATAATATGCAAATTGTCCGATATAATATCACAAAGGGGATTATGATCATTTTTTAAATGCATAAACGACAGCAGAAGTTAACACCCTAACACATTAAACAAACACTAAGCTAAATATTGTATTGGTATTAGCAATGTTAACAGTGACAGCAAAAATATGCCTTTGAAATTACACCACGAAAATTATATGGGATTCATTTTAGTTGAAAAATTGTTTGCTTTGATAGTACGGTTAGTTGTATTTTATTACCCTGCTTTTTTCGACCCAATCAGACCAGACCTCGACCCACCAGTTTTGAACCGTGTCTTTTCTTTTGCATGTTTTATATTCAGTTTTCCTCTGACGTTTTTTTTTTTACTGTTGCTGTCCCTTCACTTTAACCAAAGCTTACACATTAGAGTAAATTACTGTCTAACTCTTCAACAGAAGTCAGATTTAATAACGTTTAATGGTGACAGTGAATGTTTTATTAGAATACTATTTAAGGTTTAATCTGACGTTAATGAGAAGGGAATGGAAAGTGATACAAATGCATATATATGTCACTTAATAACAATACAGCAATTTATGCTGCAGTTTCTTAAACTAAAAGCACAAATCAAAATGAAAATGTCAAAATAGAATATTGAGGAGTTTGCTTTTGCTCTTCATGAGCGAATGAAAGATAACTGAAAATATCAAAGGGTTTATGTGTAACAGCAATTGAACTTTCTCAGATAAGGATGCTTCCCTTTTCCTCAAAACGATACTGTACTCAGGACACAAACACACAGAACTGTTTAACTTCCATAAAATGCAAATTATTGATTTTCCCCTACTGGAGCTAAAATGAGTACAATATGTGCAAAATTATTTTAACTTGAGAAAAACACATGGGTCAGGACATTATAGGCATTCAAATACACACTTTTAATGTAAATGTAAATCCATAAGCCCAATACCCAATAAAAACAAACAAACAAACAAACATAAGTTCATCAGGCGGAAAACAGCCACCGTATGTATATATGTATTTATATATCTATGTATGCATGCATGTATATATGTATTTATATATCTACATATGCATGTAAGTATGCATGCATGCAAGTATGCACGTAATTATGTATCCATGTATGTATGTATGCATGCATGTATATATGTATTTATATATCTATATATGTATGTATGCATGTAATTATGTATCCATGTATGTATGCTTATATGCATGCATGTTATTATGTATGTATGTACACTCACCTACTAATACACCATACTAATACTAATACTTTGACCCCCTTTCGCCTTCAGAACTGCCTTAATTCTACGTGGCATTGATTCAACAAGGTGCTGAAAGCATTCTTTAGAAATGTTGGCCCATATTGATAGGATAGCATCTTGCAGTTGATGGAGATTTGTGGGATGCACATCCAGGGCACGAAGCTCCCGTTCCACCACATCCCAAAGATGCTCTATTGGGTTGAGATCTGGTGACTGTGGGGGCCATTTTAGTACAGTGAACTCATTGTCATGTTCAAGAAACCAATTTGAAATGATTCGAACTTTGCGACATGGTGCATTATCCTGCTGGAAGTAGCCATCAGAGAATGGGTACATGGTGGTCATAAAGGGATGGACATGGTCAGAAACAATGCTCAGGTAGGCCGTGGCATTTAAACGATGCCCAACTGGCACTAAGGGGCCAAAAGTGTGCCAAGAAAACATGCCCCACACCATTACACCACCACCACCAGCCTGCACAGTGGTAACAAGGCATGACGGATCCATGTTCTCATTCTGTTTACGCCAAATTCTGACTCTACCATCTGAATGTCTCAACAGAAATCGAGACTCATCAGACCAGGCAACATTTTTCCAGTCTTCAACTGTCCAATTTTGGTGAGCTTGTGCAAATTGTAGCCTCTTTTTCCTATTTGTAGTGGAGATGAGTGGTACCCGGTGGGGTCTTCTGCTGTTGTAGCCCATCCGCCTCAAGGTTGTGTGTGTTGTGGCTTCACAAATGCTTTGCTGCATACCTCGGTTGTAACGAGTGGTTATTTCAGTCAAAGTTGCTCTTCTATCAGCTTGAATCAGTCGGCCCATTCTCCTCTGACCTCTAGCATCAACAAGGCATTTTCGCCCACAGGACTGCCGCATACTGGATGTTTTTCCCTTTTCACACCATTCTTTGTAAACCCTAGAAATGGTTGTGCGTGAAAATCCCAGTAACTGAGCAGATTGTGAAATACTCAGACCGGCCCGTCTGGCACCAACAACCATGCCACGCTCAAAATTGCTTAAATCACCTTTCTTTCCCATTCTGACATTCAGTTTGGAGTTCAGGAGATTGTCTTGACCAGGACCACACCCCTAAATGCATTGAAGCAACTGCCATGTGATTGGTTGATTAGATAATTGCATTAATGAGAAATTGAACAGGTGTTCCTAATAATCCTTTAGGTGAGTGTATGTATGTCTGTATGTATGTATATGTATGCATGTAATTATGTATGTATGTATGTATGCATGTATGTATGTATATATGCATGCATGTTATTATGTATGTATGTGTGTATGCATGCATGTATGCATGTAATTATGCATCCATGTATGTATGTATGTATGTATGCATGCATTCATGTAATTATGCATCCATGTATGTATGTATGTATGTACGTATGAATGTATGCATGTATGCATGCATGTAATTATGTATCCATGTATCCATTGCAGCTCAAGTAATGGTTTTTACACTGAAACATTTCTATAAACACCAAAATACAAATATAAGCTGCATTTCTGAGCTTCTAAATTTAAACCTTCCAGATAGATTTCCATTGTGAGCGCATTAAATTAAACAACAGCAAGGTTTTGTTTGTTTATACAAACTAGGTAGTGAGTCACCGAAGCTGTCCATAGAAACTAACTTGTTTTAACTAACTCGGGACAATCCTGTAGGCCACAGTTGAACTAAAGTTGTTCACCTTACCAGTTTGATGTATAGCTAGTCCAGTCTCCTCCAACGTATAATCCTCGAAAATGAATAATAATAACAATAAATCGTTCAGAAAAGGTCACAGGTGGAGCTATTGATTGTTAGCCACAAAATAAAATTGAGACAAAATTCTAAAATCTAGAATAACAAAATTTATCTTCAATATTTCAATCAGTATATATAAATATACATGTCATATTATTCCAACATTTACAGAATTAATGAGTTGTTCTCACAATTTGGCTGAACAAAACATCAGGCCTTTAATACCTAAAAAGGTCAACGTTCCTGCATTCGTCTTTACAACCTGGAAAGGTCAAATCATTACTTATCATAATGCAGATGAAACCTACACAGATAATCCATATAGCAAAACAGATTATTGCACACAGGCCGGTCACTCTCACTGGTTGCGTACTGGACGAATGACGCTGACCATATGTGCTACAAATGTTTTTTGAAAACAGCTAACTTGAATTAGAAAGCCAGATGACAACAAATTAACATCATTTAGTAGTTTGAGAGTGAGATTTGAAAGGTTAGACAAGCGTCTTTCCCCAGTCCAACAGCCCACGTCTGGATCTGCAGATCAAAGCAGCTTAGACACAATCAAACATTTCTGCTCATCACGGTGCGTAAACGCTAATCGTGATGACAATGTTGATGATGATTATGATAATGATGTCATCGGTGACTACTAAGCTTCCTCAGCGGAATGGATTATAGAGGCATGCCAATCATAATAAAGATGACTAGAAAATTGTTAATATTATTTTATTTCATTGACATGTATTATTATAGCAAACTGTTATGTTACAATAGTGTCTGTATTCGCACTGGCCATTTCAACTAAAACACTTGATTTATTGTACCATGAGCCACTGTGTCTAATGAATGTCACAGAATGGATCTCAGACACAAAGAGTCACCTGTGTGAACGTCTACACACAACAGCCCAAATGAAAGCAGCACTAATTTGTTTTGACATATGTTTAACTGGCCATTTTACAAACCACAAACACACAATCCATTGTTAAACCCTGTTCTGCTGGCATAACATATGTATCCTGCAGTGCGACATGCAAAACTCTGTCTAAAATTATTTTAAAGTATATATTTCCGAATGCTCTGTTGTTATTATTAGGCTATTATTATTATTTACACACGATATAACTCATTTTAAAGGCCTACTGAAGTGCAGTGAAACACGCAGCATTATTCAATGTGTTGAACTTCCACTGAAACAGGAAGACAGGGCGGGATATATCGAAGAGCTCCTCCCCTTTTTAAAAATAGCCAATAGCATTTAGTTTATATCACAGCTCGGCCAGAGCCATTGATCTCGGTAAAGCCACAGTTTTCTCCTAATCTCTAACCGTTTCTCCTCCTCCATAGTACTTAAAATACAGCATTCTGTGCAGAATTCAAACGGTTCACCCCAATGGAGCGAATACCCCTAACCCCACCCCTAAACCTACACGTCACTGGGGTTTAGAAAAATTGTACGAATTCGTACGAGTGAGGTACAAATTAGCCACCTCATAAAATACGTGCAAATTGGTCATTGGCCATTCACCATGTAGAAAAAAATGTGTGAATAAGTGACTGATTTTAGCAGCTTAAAGTCTATTTATAATGTAGGGGGTGTGGCTTCAAATTCTAGACAGCATTTGATTGGACAGAAAATCTGATGAGAAGCTGAAGTGATGTCATCAAAATCAAGTGAGCCACTGTAAGTTTTGAATGCTTATATCTTCTAAATCCGAATGTTGTCATTGTTTTGGAGCACACTAGCTTATAGTTAAAGCAACACTAGGCAACCTTTGTCTATGGCGAGTCACGCAGGTACTGGGCTACTCCGCAGTGGTGCTGACCCAAACCGGACTAAAATTAGTCCGAATATAAACACGGAATATAAACACTTATTATAAGTGTACTGTAGTGATGTACGCAAATTTCCGACGTCTGTGACGTTTCAGAGCTCCAACATTCCAAAACATTTGTGGCAACAGCTGAGAAAACCTGGACACTTCATCATCCAGACGAGCTTTTCATTTTCTTTAAAAGACCGAAAAGAAGGTTTTGGGTGCATCCAGTCTTAAGATCTTGTACAGGAGCTAAAACTTTATCATGGCGGACACAATTACAAACCCGATTCCAAAAAAGTTGGGACACTGTACAAATTGTGAATAAAAAAGGAATGCAATAATTTACAAATCTCATAAACTTATATTTTATACAATAGAATATAGATAACATATCAAATGTTGAAAGTGAGACATTTTGAAATGCCATGCCAAATATTGGCTCATTTTGGATTTCATGAGAGCTACACATTCCAAAAAAGTTGGGACAGGAAGCAATAAGAGGCCGGAAAAGTTAAATGTACAGATAAGGAACAGCTGGAGGACCAATTTGCAACTTATTAGGTCAATTGGCAACATGATTGGGTATAAAAAGAGCCTCTCAGAGTGGCAGTGTCTCTCAGAAGTCAAGATGGGCAGAGGATCACCAATTCCCCCAATGCTGCGGCCAAACATACTGGAGCAATATCAGAAAGGAGTTTCTCAGAGAAACACTGCAAAGAGTTTGAAGTTCTCATCATCTACAGTGCATAATATCATCCAAAGATTCAGAGAATCTGGAACAATCTCTGTGCCTAAGGGGTCAAGGCCGGAAAACCATACTGGATGCCCGTGATCTTGGCCCTTAGACGGCACTGCATCACATACAGGAATGCTACTGTAATGGAAATCACAACATGGGCTCAGGAATACTTCCAGAAAACATTGTCATGAACACAATCCACCGTGCCATTCGCGCTGCCGGCTAAAACTCTATAGGTCAAAAAGAAGCCATATCTAAACATGATCCAGAAGTGCAGAGCGTTTTCTCTGGGCCAAGGCTCATTTAAAATGGACTGTGGCAAAGTGGAAAACTGTTCTGTGGTCAGACCAATCAAAATTTGAAGTTCTTTTTGGAAAACTGGGACGCCATGTCATCCGGACTAAAGAGGACAAGGACAACCCAAGTTGTTGTCAGCGCTCAGTTCAGAAGCCTGCATCTCTGATGGGATGGGGTTCATGAGTGCGTGTGGCATGGGCAGCTTACACATCTGGAAAGGCACCATCAATGCTGAAAGGGATATCCAAGTTCTAGAACAACATATGCTCCCATCCAGAGGCGTCGTCTCTTTCAGGGAAGACCTTGCATTTTCCAACATGACAATGCCAGACCACATACTGCATCAATTACAACATCATGGCTGCGTAGAAGAAGGATCCGGGGACTGAAATGGCCAGCCTGCAGTCCAGATCTTCCACCATAGAAAACATTTGGCGCATCATAAAGAGGAAGATGCCACAAAGAAGACCTAAGACAGTTGAGCAACTAGAAGCCTGTATTAGACAAGAATGGGACAACATTCCTATTCCTGAACTTGAGCAGCTTGTCTCCTCAGTCCCCAGACGTTTGCAGACTGTTAGAAAAAGAAGAGGATGCCACACAGTGGGAAACATGGCCTTGTCCCAACTTTTTTGAGATGTGTTGATGCCATGAAATTTAAAATCAACTTATTTTTCCCTTAAAATGATACATTTTCTCAGTTTAAACATTTGATATGTCATCTATGTTGTATTCTGAATAAAATATTGAAATTTGAAACTTCCACATCATTGCATTCTGTCTTTATTCACAATTTGTACAGTGTCCCAACTTTTTTGGAATCGGATTTGTAGGTTTAGAAAAAAATCAACGAGTTTTAATCCGAAATGTTATGTTATCGTTGTCTGTAGCCTACAGTGGGCAAACACAGCAGCATCTCTACAGCTGTAATCTCGTGAGAAATGCCATACCTGGCAACGGTTAATGTTGATTGAGCTAGAGTCATCTACTGGACATTTCGTCACCTTTGTTTCCTTGTGAATGTGATTGGTTGAAGTTTTGTCTGTCTGCTATAGTTAAAAAAAATAAAAATAAATCGACATCAAAGCGAAAAAAAATAAATGTTGTTTTTCGCCCCAGCACATTCACGTTCAGTGTGGAAGCACTCATTACACAAACAGCTGATCAAAAAATAAAACCATCGCGCGAATTATTCAAAATGGCGCCCAGTGTGAAAGGTCTTAAGGCTAATATATTCATGCTAAATACAATCATACAATTTTGATTTCATGGGGACTTTAACTTGTCCTCACATAGGCGTAGACTACAATGATATACATTTTAATTTAAAATATTGGGGGAAAATAGATAATACAAGGGCAAAAAAAAAAAAAAAAAAAAAAAAAAATCCACTAAAGTTAATTTTCCACATGCTAGGCGTTAGCGTTAGAGGAAGTAACCATAGCAACAGTTGAGTTAGCAACAGACAAAAACAAGGTATCGTTATAATACAAAACTTGAAAAACAAAAATTATTTATGACTGCTGGCAAATGTACAGTAGCCTCTAAACAAATCCACCCCCTGAAAATCATTATACTATGCGCCCACTGGACTAAACTTAATATAGGTGATTATTTAACGTTAGCCTAAACCTCCATCCTTAAGCCACTCGCGGAAAATGTCACACCCATTTGAGATTATCACTCCCATGGATCGTTACGGCGAAACTAAAGCGGAGAGACACCGGACAGTCAACCGGTGGACCGCTGACACATCTCTGGCTTTATTTACAGCCCTATTCACTAACTTTAAATGATGTTGTTATAAAGATAAGCGTTTTCAATATCCTCAGGCGATATAATGAAGCGCCTGGGATATTAGCAGCGCCCCGCTAAGCCGCTTTAAGACTCGCGAGCTCGGGCTCCGAGCTGAAGATCCGCGCTGGGAACCGGGCAGAAAACTTTTGCGCCAAACAATGAACAGCGATGGTCTCAGGGCTGTCTTCCCCCCCTTAAAGACAGAAAATAACGGAACGTTCTGAGTTTTCATGAACGCTCAAACAATGGAAAAGAAGAAACGGGTTTTATCGGTCAGTTTTATCGAAGGATTCCCAGATGACAGGTTATTATAGAGGCAGACATGCCAGCCAACCTCACCATCTCCAGCCACACCACGAACTACAACTTCCCGGCGCTCATATTCGGGATATTATTGATCATTATCATCATATGTGGGAACGTGCTGGTGTGTCTGAGCGTTTACACGGAGAAAGCGCTGAAAACCACAACCAACTACTTCATAGTCAGTTTGGCCGTTGCTGACTTGCTGCTGGCCGTTCTGGTGCTGCCGCTGTTCGTGTACGCAGAGGTGAGTTAACATCAACTCAGGTAACTTACCTAGATATTGCAGTATTGTGTATTTACAGGGTGGCCAGCAAACAAACAGGTTTTACCTACGTTAACCCCCCGCTAAGCTGGTTTGAGTTACCTGGTGATCATCTTAAACGAGCAGGGGAAACCCAGCTTTCATGCTGGTTTTAACATGCACTTGTAAACCGTTTATTTTAAGTCAGCAATTTATATAACATTTAAATAAAGAAGTGCTTAATTAAAATAAGGTGATTTCATAATAAGCTTAACCTTGGTGAGCTTAAGAGACTTTTTCAAAAGCATATATATATATATATATATATATATATATATATATATATATATATATAGTCTCTTAAGCTCACCAAGGCTGTGTTTATCTGATCAAAAATACAGCAAAAACAGTAATAATGTGAAATACTATTACAATTTAAACTAGCTGTTTTCTGTTTTAATACATTGTAAAATGTAATTTATAAATGTGATCAAAGCTGTATTTTCAGCATCATTACTCCAGTCTTCAGTGTCACATGATCCTTCAGAAATCATATTAAAATATTGTTCTCAATTATTAATAACGGTTTTGCATTATTTTTAATAAGCTTAATATTTTTGTGGAAACTACGATACATTTTTGTCAGGATTCTTTGATGAATAGAAAGGTAAAAAATGTTTTTAATTTGAAATAGAAATCTTTTGTAACAATATAAATTGCATCCTTGCTGAATAAAAGTTCAACCATATATATATATATATATATATATATATACATCACTTAGCCCAAACATCTGACACATTAGTGTATCTTGGTTTCCTTTCCACACACAAAAAAAAAAAAATGAATAAAATAAATTAAGCAGCACAACTGTTTTCAACATTTATAATAATAATGAATGATCAGCAAGTCATCATATGAGAGTGATTTCTGAAGGATCATGTGACACTGATGCTGGAAATTCAGCTTTATCATCATAGAAATATATTCAATTTTAAAACATATTAACACAGAAATCAATTATTTTAAATTGTAATAATATTTCACAGTATTACTGTTTTTACTGTATTTTTGATCAAATAAATACAGCCTTGGTGAAGCAGAAGAGACTACGGTATATATACTGTAGTCTCTTCTGCTCACCAAGGCTGTATTTATTTGTATTGTTTGTTATACACACACACACACACACACACACACACACACACACACACACACACAAAGCAATATTTATCCAGACACCTTCAACATTTTCTCACATTATCACAGTTTATTCGCTATAGTTTAGAAAATGGTAATAAAATATGACAAGAACTCATCCTGATAATGTCAGATAGCTTTGATGTAATAGATAACAATCAACCAATCAGCCAATCAATTAAATAATACCAATTTAGCTCAACCAATGACCAAGCAATGCTTCATTGTGTTCAGTCTGTGGTGCCAAAAAACAAACACTGAAGCAAAACATGCTCATTCTGCTCCCACGTGTTTATCAGTTTTACTGGTAGTCATTGATGATGAATTTTTGGGTATAATATGTCACAGTTTACTTTATTTAGCTCTCCTCACCTACAGTAATGAACTATAGTGTCCTGCACTAGTAAACAATTATATCTGCTGTCTGAATCATTTTTGGTTTGACTGTATATATAGCCTACAACATACAGGTATATAAACTTTAAACTTAGTAGTTAATACAGTTTTAATAACTGTAGTGTCTTGCCATTAACCTATAATCTTTCATCAATTGACTTGTAACGCTCAACCGGTCGTATCTCCTACTGTATGACACTGTTCAATAAAAGGGCAAGACGAACTTAGCATCAATGCTCGATTGTTATCCTTGCGTGAAAAACTTTGCAGACATGCATTCATCTGTCCTGCAACGGCCCCCTCCTGCTGAGATCGCCCGGCTCTGCCAGAGCGGACGTCATGAACACACATCACACAATGCACATTGTCTGTCACCCTGGGATGCGGTCGCGATGTCCGAGACGCTTTCACTAGAGTGGCCAAAGAGGCCTCCAAAATAACTACCGATCGGACATGCCATTCTGGGCCACGCTATAGTTACCGTGTCCCCTAGACTGGATTCTGAGGGCCCCAGACAGCGGGGACAAGGTCACCGGGAGCCAAGCAAACGACTCATGGCTGTTTGGCTGGCTCTTCAGTACAAGGGCACGGAGAAAATAAGCTCCAGTGAGTCAGCCGTGGCTTAATTACAATTTTACATGAGTCCCCTCACCACGATCTCATGGCTTCCACTCGTAGGGTGAATGTTGCTCGTTGGCATGGGAGAGAGGCCATTATCAAAAAGCAATTAAGAATCTGTCCTCATCTCCAGGCCAATAATTAAAATGCCATTAAATCCTCCTCTGTGCTGTTTTATCTCTTTTTTTAGAGCACATGATGCGTATCAGGTACTAAATTACCATCAGCCCGAGAGCATGTGGTGTGTGTGTGTGTGTGCGTGTTTGGATTGTTGTGACAACGCCAAGCGGATAATAGGGAAATTAAGGTTTTACACAGTCGCTCCGCTGTGAACAGGAGGTTAGGGGAAGGTGAAAGGGGTCAGAGAGCCATGGGAATGGAGGCGAGGATAGACAGAGGAATGGATGATGATACACTGAAAAGACGTGATGTTTTTTTTTTTCTCCCTCTCAGTTCCAGGATGGAGTTTGGTCCCTTAATATGACCGTATGTGATGGACTGATGACCATGGACGTGATGCTTTGCACCGCCTCCATATTTAACCTCTGTGCCATCAGCATAGACAGGTGGGTCTGACATCGAGCTGTTGCACACATTGTTATTATCGGTAACTAAAATTAAAACTAAAACCTTTAAAACAATTGTAATCCACAGCTGCAAGGTGCACTATGTAACTTTTCCGTCTGCAGAGGTCGCCTATTCAAAACAAAGGCGTAGTTTGATGACGGCAAGTTTGAGCGCAGAATCTTGGGACATGTGGTCTTCCCCTCACAGCCGGTGGGAAAGAATCGGCAGAAATCATATGGATGTGATTATGAACGTTACTGTAGTGTGAAGCAGAGCAGGGCCGAGTGTTGTGGAGCTGAGCGAGGCCGCTGGAGCGATTGTTAATAAGATGAACGCAACACACGCCTCGCGAGCAGCGGGACTTTTATTATGCCACAGTCGCCGGCGCCATTTCCGCTTTATCATGAGTATGAGGGAACGCAGCTCTGATTATCATATTAGACACATCTGAGTGTGTTCTCAATGATGTGATGACGTTACTCTGAGCGTTCACTCGGCGGCTGCTGGGACACTTGTTCACACTGCAGTGAGAGTAAAGCGTTTCTGCAGAATAAAACCAGAAACCGAGGGGAACGCAGATGACAGGCCACGTCCTCGCGTCCCGGTTCATTGGGTAAAATAGCAGTTTTCTCACGATTTACAAATAGTTGGAAACATTTGGGATATTGTAAGTACTCAACTGAACAAAATATATAACACTGACCTAGCGGTTTTTCGATATTTCCTGAACATTTTTTACATAGTGCACCTTGAAGCAGATCATTTCTACACTTCAGGCCCTGTTTACACCTGGTATTAAGATGTGTTTTGAGCTTGTTCACTTCCAGAGGTAGTCGAAAACACATTCAACTGGATTGCTTTCGTAGTGTAAATGCTCACGCGGTCGAATGTGTTTGAACAGCCAGGAGCGGACTGGACATCTATATATGAATTATAGTAAAATTACGTAGCCTATATCCTTCTGTCAGGCCAGACGAATGGCCCTCGCGGCCCAATTAAGGCAAAAACTAATCTGTTTAGCCTAATGATCAGTCTCAGTGGTCTAAAAGCGCTTGTCAATGTCAAAATGTTTGAGATATCCAATCAAATCGAAGGAGGCGGGATTTATTGTCCAGAGAAACCGAGCAGCACTCGAATGCGAGCCAAGGTAAGATAAA
Organism: Paracanthobrama guichenoti; assembly: GCA_018749465.1. Taxonomy (NCBI): domain Eukaryota; kingdom Metazoa; phylum Chordata; class Actinopteri; order Cypriniformes; family Gobionidae; genus Paracanthobrama; species Paracanthobrama guichenoti. The sequence goes on from CM031967.1 coordinate 3,475,466, forward strand.
CAGCTGAACATGACGAGTCAATACAGCAATATTTCCTGACTGTTTACGATTTAAAAAATGTTAAACGTCGGACATTAATTTCCAGGGATGCAAACTAGGCTACTGCTGACCTTTTCGAATTTCTCAGATTTTAATTTACGTTATTCGTCACACAATGCACAACTTTTCAGCATATCAGAGGGTTTGTCTGTCTGTGTCCAGGCTTTCTTCAGTAATTTCACAATCATTTGAAAATGATTCATAAAACTCAAAATATCATTCTCAAACCGATACCTACACTCAAACATGGTAAAACTGGCAACTTTCATATTCAAGTGGCCTATGTCCCGTGTAGGAAAGTGTCATATACTAAAATAAACTTATAAGCTAGTTAGTTCACATGCATTATTTTACATACTGGCAATCAAAAGTCAATGTTTTTGAAAGAAGGCAAGGTCATGGGTTCGATTCCCAGGGAAAGCAGAACATTTAAAATGTGTACCTTAAATGTAAATGTAAAATCATCTCAGTCTTCAGTGTCATACACCATAAAACAGTCCACATTCTGCACTACATTCAAATTTTTCTAGACCATAACATATGGTAGGTATTGAACTTTAGTGATATTAAACTTCACTGTATGGAAAAGAGAATTCAAAATGAGTAAAAAGACCGGCTTCTCTCCTCCTACTGACCTAATGCGTGAACATTATGGGAAGCGCGCTAGCCAGACGGGATTTAAACTTTGTCGGCTGGAGACCCAAGTTTGGTTTGAAGATAAAAAACGTACCAAGCTCAATGTTCTCTCATTGTATTCGGCTGGTCTTGTGTCTGTCAGAGCGGAAACTAATGGTGCATTCAAGTCATGTCGTAAAGATCGTATTTATGAGTTGCACATGAAGTCGTAAATACCAGTGGGAAGTTCGGGATTTTCTTTAAGCCCCGATCTGTACGAGTGTCAGTGAGAAACATGGCGGAATCAATGGATGCAACATCTGTAGTAAAATATAATGGGTATTTAGCAGTGACACTGTCAGGCTTTGTCATTTACAACAAAGTAAGCTAGCATTGTAATATAACAATTAGCCTAATATATAACGATACAGTTTACAGTGGCTTCATAGATTAATTAAACATGTAAAACATTAAAACTCACCTGATGCGCATTCTTTGTTCTTCATTTTCTATAAGCAGAGTTAACAAACCTTGCTGTATTTCTGTGAAATTCATTAAAATAAGGTACACCGCCATCTTGCTCCGACCAAAGAGACTTGAACGCACGCGATGTCGTAAACACGACTTCTCACCTCGTAAATACGAACAACCCAGGAGGACTTTAACGCACCATAAAGCTGCTGTGTCTTTTTCCGTCGTCTCCGGTCGTGACGAGCTTATTTCATCCATTAGATTGAAAGATCTGAAAAAACACATACATTTACTCGCACATATGTAACGGAGGCCAGCTAGTAGTTGCTGTGCGAGTAAACCTCACTCCTCTGATCTCAAGAGACGGTCTAGCGACTGACGCTAGAGATTGCAAATTTTAGCCTCCTTGTTAGAGCGTCCGACTCTCATGCCGGCGGACCTGAGTTCGAGTCCCGCTTGGAGTGGGCGGGTCGAACAGGAGGGGTTACATTGGTGCCGTGACCCGGATGGGAGTGAGGTTTAGGAGGGTGAGTGTAACGGAGGCCAGCTAGTAGTCGCTGTGCGAGTAAACCTCGCTCCTCTGATCTCAACAGACGCTCTAGCGACTAACGCTAGAGGTTGTAGCCTTTAGCCTCCTTGTTAGAGCGTCCGACTCTCATACCGGCGGACCCGAGTTCGAGTCTCGCTTGGAGCGGGCGGGTCGAACAGGAGGGGTTACACATAGACCCTCACCTCGAAGAAATCAGGACAGAAGTGGTTGAAAGTGGACAAAAGAGACACCAGGTGTAAACGGTAATGTGTCTCCCTCGTCTGTTTGGTGATCTGATCGAACAAAACGCATCTTAATACCAGCTGTAAACAGGGCCATCAGAGAAAATTAATTCCCATTTGTATGTAAGCGTGTTTCCCATCCATATGTGAATTAGATATCATGCGTAGTTTGCACCCGCTTCCAATAAACATTTCATTTATTTATAGTCGTTATCAAAGGAAAACTCACTGTGGCAACCTAGAAATCACTTGCGAAATCAGCTGCGGTTACTGTTCGTGCCTTTAAAGTCTGATGCTTGAACTAAGGCGAGGATCAATGAATTAAATTCATGCTGTACACTGATTTTGCACAGCTAGTTTTATATTTTGAAAGGCGATAAGGTCAACTTCCTAATTGTGGTTCTGTTTGAAGACATGATGAAATAGCATTTATAATAAAACTGGCTGATATGATTAAAAGAAGAGAGAGACTACAGAGATACATGCACAAAATGTGTTCAGAATAACTATATGGCATTAAGTTTCTGACATTACCTTGGAATTACACCCGATTCATCATTTAGACCCTCTTTTGCTGTCCTGCCGTCATTGGCCTGGCGATTCGAGTCAACCGCAGGGTCATTATCGTCCCTCCTGCCATTCAGTGTGGCTCAGCAGAAGGTGTTTTGAGAGATTAATGAGATATATGCTCAGGGTGGCACTCTCTGGAGATGTAACAGCATGAAACTTGTTATGCAAGGAAAGACTGCAAACACACCACTTGGCAGAACTCGCCACAGAATCCGCATGAAAAAGCAATTTTGGACACCTCTGCGTTTGGTTTGTGTAACAGCCACATGTATCCTGAGCTGTGAGATGCTGGGATGCCTCAGGGTTCACACAATCCTGTTTAGAAACGTACTCGGTCAATAATAAACTCTCATGGCTTCTTCTATCACTGATATGGAGATGATATGCAGCTTTGAGATTCATAGAAAACAGTTATTAAATAAAACTATACAATTATATACATGAATCTCACATATATAGGTGTACACTTAACACTTCAACCCCCACCCCCCAAAATATATATATTTTTTATTTTGCATAAAGTATATATAATTAAAAATGTTATATGTGTTATGAGTAATGTTTTATATACACTGATCTGGCATAACATTATGATTATTCCTAATATTGTGTTGGTCCCACTTTTGCTGCAAACCAACCCTGACCCATCGAGGCATGGACTCCACTAGACCCCTGAAGGTGTGCTGTGGTATCTGGCACCAAGATGTTAGCAGCAGATCCTTTAAGTCCTGTAAGTCCTGAGGTGAGGCCTCCATGGATCGGACTTGTTTGTGCAGCACATCCCACAGATGCTCGATTGGATTAAGATCTGGGGAATTTGGAGGCCAAGTCAACACCTCAAACTCGTTGTTGTGCTCCTCAAACCATTCCTGAACCATTTGTGCTTTGTGTCAGGAGCATTATCCTGCTGGAAGAGCCACAGCCACTAGGGAATACCGTTTCCATGAAAGGGTGTACATGGTCTGCAACAATGCTTAGGTAGGTGGTACGTGTCAAAGTAACATCACATGGATGGCAGGACCCAAGGTTTCCCAGCAGAACATTGCCCAAAGCATCACACTGCCTCCGCCGGCTTGCCTTCTTCCCATAGTGCATCCTGGTGCCATGTGTTCCCCAGGGAAGAGACACACACACACACCCGGCCATCCACGTGATGTAAAAGAAAACGTGATTCATCAGACCAGGCCACCTTCTTCTATTGCTCCGTGGTCCAGTTCTGATGCTCACGTGCCACTGTTGGTGCTTTCGGCGGTGGACAGGGGTCAGCATGGGCACCCTGACTGGTCTGCGGCTATGCCGCCCCATACACAACAAACTGTGATCACGGTGTATTCTGACACCTTTCTATCAGAACCAGCATTAACTTCTTGAGCAGTTTGAGCTCCAGTAGCTCGTCTGTTTGATCGGACCACTCAGACCAGCCTTCGCTCCCCACGTGCATCAATGAGCCTTGGCCGCCCATGACCCTGTGGCCGGTTCACCACTGTTCTTTCCTTGGAGCACTTTTGATAGATCCTGACCACTGCAGACCGGGAACACCCCACAAGAGCTGCAGTTCTGGAGATGCTCTGACCCAGTCGTCTAGCCATCACAGTCTGGCCCTTGTCAAACTCACTCAAATCCTTACGCTTGCCCATTTTTCCTGCTTCTAACACATCAACTTTGAGGACAAAATGTTCACTTGCTGCCTAATATATCCCACCCACTAACAGGAGCCGTGATGAAGAGATTATCAGTGTTATTCACCTAATGTCATAATGTTATGCTTGATCGGTGTATATACTAGTGCTATCAAATGATTAATCACGATTAATCACATTTAAAATAAGTTTGTGTTTCCATAATATATGTGTGTGTACTCTGTTTAATTATTATGTATATATAAATGCACACACATGCATGTATAGATTTAAGAAAATATATACGTGTGTGTGTATTCAAATATACATAATAATTATACAGAGTACACAAAAAAAATGTTTTTTTTATTTTGGATGCGATGAATCGGACAGCTCTAATACACACACACACACACACACACGTATATATATATATATATATATATATATATATATATATATATATATAGGACTTTTTGCCCCAAATTCTGTGGTAGTTTACTTTTTCTCTATTTTTTTGCTAGGCATACAGTATGATCATGAGAATTTTGGGGAAACATGTATTTTGGGGTGAAATGTGACCTTTCACAGGTTTTGTGAAACCATTTTCTCTATCTTCCGTTAAGTGGAATCACATCATTATAAAATACACATGTTGGATATGAGTGATATTATCTGATTAGCAAATGAGGGTTCAGGGAAATATCAGGTCAACACACACACAATTGACTAAATTGGGTTGTAGCTAGCATTTAATGATGAAAGGAAGGTGTTGATCAGGGTGTTTTAATGGTTTTGCATGGATTGGATTGTAATACCTCATATGGTTTGCAACAGGTTTATCGCAGTCTTTGTCCCTCTTAATTACAACCGCCAACATGTGGACCAGCGACAGATTGTCCTGCTCTCCGCCACATGGATCCTGGCCTTAGCCGTGGCCTCCCCCGTGATGTTCGGAATCAACAACGTCCCCAACCGGGACAACAGCGAATGCAAGCTGGAGGACAACAACTACGTGGTCTATTCCTCCGTCTGTTCGTTTTTCGTGCCGTGCCCCATCATGCTGTTGCTGTACTGCGGAATGTTCCGGGGCCTGAGGAATTGGGAGGAGGCGCGGAAGGCCAAGCTGAGGAGCAGCATGCAGACCTGCAGAAAGCTTCAGGAGGCCGCCGCGTCACTTCAGCCCCTGTCTGGCTTGCCGCCCCCTCTGCCGCCTGTGATCGAGAAAGACCTCACTGACACAGAGGAGCTGGACCAGGATCACTACCCCGATCCTGACACCCCAGATCCTGTGTCCATGCTCGCCTACCCCGTAGGGAGCTACAATCAAGATAAAAACCAGAACCGGCAAAGGAAGGGGACGAAAATAAACAGGAGGGAGAGGAAAGCAATGAAGGTGCTTCCTGTTGTAGTAGGTAAGTTAGTTGATGTTATACTGAGGTTGATATGTCTTGCTACACTCTAGTTTTTATGACCCTGTATTATTTCAGAGACTACATGAATTCATTTATTAACCTTAAAACGGATACTTCGGATCTTTATCGACCTGGGACGTCACTACCCTCCCCCTCATAAATATTTTAAAGTTAGACATCAACCTTCTTAGTATTCCTCAATCTATTCATTCTAAAAAAAATATATAACAAGAATTGTTTTGTTTTTTTGTAAAAGTGCATATAGGTTAAGCTAGCGACCCGGGGTATGTAATAGTGCAAGTATATTTTGTCTGCGCAACAATAATTTAATCTCTTACGACTCAACAAGTGCAATTCACCTTTGTTCCTCAAGGTGGCAATATCTGATGCACAATGATGACGTGATGTTTCACTCATAATTACAGCAGGCATAAAACAAAACATCGTCAGAAAAACTTGAATTGGCTCAGAGATTTACAGTGCAACGCAATCAGATATTACTGTCGCTTGATGGTGGATTTAGTGAAGAAGCTGCTCAAATTGAACCCTTCCAAGTTCCAAAAGGTAACAAAATATGCTTTATTTTATTCCTTTGTAATTGTTATTAAAACATCAGTTTTATACTATTGCGGCAGTTAGAGCTCCATCTGTGTTAGATATAGATCCGGGTCGCTAAAGACCCGAATATGTAATAATGATTGGAGAAACATTCATGCACTTAAGGGTTAAAATACAAATATTCTGTCACGCCGTAGGGTCATTTACTGAGCTACTGTAGGGAAAAAGATGTTAAACTGAACTAAATTGAACTGAATAATGACACTTTTATAGAGCTGCTTTACAGATGAAATTTAATTGGTTTCTTAGCTGATGAATTTTACAACGTCAACACTGGTTTCCGGTTTATTACTGTGAAGCTGCTTTGAAGCAATCTGTATTGTATTAAGTTTCTATTTAAATTTGAAAAAAGGCTAATGTCTCTAACCAACCTGCAGTTAAAAATACTAAATTTTTACATCCTTAGACTTTACATTTTAATTATTTTTATCTAAGTATTAAAGCTGCAGTTCGTAACTTTTTTGGTCATTTTAAAAAATTTTGAGCAAGTACACAACAAGCCAGTATTCAAAACTATCTCCTTACTTTAGCCCCATTCACGACGGTAAACTTGTAATAATGTGTTATAATTAGAGTGGTATGGTGGATTTTCCCGGGAAATTCAAGCATGTCTTTGTGGCATTACAGAAAGTATACATAAAGAAAGAGTGCGGCTAGTAGTAGTAGTCTGCATGTTCTTCAGCGGATCATTTATAGCCTTTTCTCACAGCAGCTGGAGTAATTAAACCGATCATTTTGATGGCGGATTGTAATCCAGAAAGGCCCAAATGACATCATCAGTGACAACTGGAGATTCACCCCGGAGTCAAAAGCAAAAGATTAGACTGTACGGAAGTTTTAATCTACAGGTAACGCTAATAAACACTAAATACACGTAATGCTAACGCTGTTCACGTTCACAATTTGAGAACAAAGTATAACAATAATAATAATTTGCACGGTTTGATGTTAAACGAGCGATTGGTAGATTTATTCACTGTTGGTACCTTGAGTTATTGTGATGTTTTGTTCCCAAAAGTGGCAGACATGTTAGTTACTTGTTCAGATGACATTTTTCGGTGAAAATTCTTATTTAGGTTTTACTCCACGACGTAGAATCTGTGATTCTGAAGTACAGTATCCACACCGGTGCGGTGACTGACAGCAAAGCCGCACACACTCCTCAAAACATTAGATTCATCCGCGCCGACGCACAACTCACCTACAGATGACAGCTCCGTAAATAACTGCAATTGCATTTTTCAAACAGAGATGGCGACAGAGGCAAAACTTACAGACTGCAGCTTTAAGTATCTAAATTCTAAGTTCAATTTGAGTATAAATTTTTTTCAAAACTACAAATATTGCATAAAACAAGCATATGCATGTCAACTAAACAGCACAACCAGCATTATGAAGACATTTTATTTTGAAAATGTGAAAAGCTCTTTGCATTTAGTTACATTATAAAAAAAATGGTGGATCATTTATTTTTAAACTAGCCATTTGTTTTAAATATTTTACTGTTTAATTTCAGCAATTTTGTGCACTTCACAGTTATAATTAATAAATAAGGTGGACTGAGCTGTTGCCTGGCAGTTAGCAAAGAAACAGCGTTTCTGCCTAAAGGCAACATTTATTAAGGGAATTAAAAAATATTATGTTTTCTTAATAAGGAATGAAGAATGTCTAGGAATTATTTTCTAATAGCTTTGACTGAACCATAAAAAGCACCATAACCGACCAGCTTTATCTCAGTTTGGAGGTGTTGTGAGTTCACAAAAATAAAGAGGAGGAAAAAAAGGGCTTAGAGGAGTGATTAAAAGCACTGTCCACATTTGCTGAAACGAGGAACTCCTTTGGCCCTCATTGGCTAATCATTCCTCACCAATCCTCCAATCCGATTATGATGTAAGCCTCACTTTAGTCCAGCAGGCAGAGTGGGGGCAGCCGTCGTCACATTAAGACATGCACTTATCCTCTTCACGGGTTCCTGGGACGTGCCACTGATGTACCTGTGCTGTGCTCTGTGCAGTACTGACAGTACTTGGCAATCCCTTTCGCTCCTTGTCAACCTGAGTACAGACGAGAAAGACGAGGTAGAAGAGTGAGAGAGGGACAGTTAAAGGTCAGGGTAGGGTTGCACCAGCTCTTCAGAAGTTTTTGGAAAATAAAGTCCACACTAGAAGCATAATAACTGCTAGCTAGTTTGGAACTACACTGAGAAAAAAAAAAAAACAAGTAAAATTTACTTCATTTTTCTTTGTCAAGTAAATTTCACATATGAAATTAAGTAAACTCTACTTAACTAAGGCCACATCCACACAAAGCCAGAGCTTTCCCTATCCGATCTTTTCCTCAAGAAATATCTGCGTACACACGAAACCGCTGAAACCGACTCAAAACGATGTAGTACACATGCCAGACCCGCGTGTGGCGCTGTAATTCTGCCTCAGAGATACACAAAAAATGGACAAGAAGAGTTGGAGACATGACATCACCGGTTCACAGAATATACGGATTGGCTGTACACACGAAAACGCAAGGGTGTCGGTTTCAGATTTATCCACTCTGGGACCCGGTTCATAAAATACCGGTTTCAGGCTCCCAAAACGCCGGATCCGTCTGGATGAAATGCTGATACGATACAATTTTTTTTTTTCCCGTGTGGAATAAGTTACTATTTTACTTAACTAAAGTAAAATTAGCAAAGAAAACAAGTCATTTTAACTTGGCCAGTAAAAGGCTGAGTTATTTCTACTTTTTATTTCTTTTATTTTTATTACTAGTTATTTCTAGTTTCCTTTGAAATAGTTTTAACTCAGACAATATAACACTGAATTAAAGTGAATGTTTTACTTAGAAACATCGAAGTAAATAACACAATAGATATTGTGTAGACAACACATCTACGTAATGCTAGTATAGTATGCTTCCTGTTTTACAGAGGTAGCTATACAAAACAAACATCTTTTGTTAAATTAAGTGCTTTCAATGCACAAAGTGCAATCTCTTACTGTAACGTAAATTTACATACTACATACTTACAACTGTAAGGTCTTTGAAACTAGTGAAACTAGTTTGAAACCCACTGGTAACAAAAAAGTGCAACCTTACAACTGTAAAGTTGCATCAACTCCTGAATGAAACTACCACAGTCCACTGTGAAAATGAAAACTGTAACTGCGTAGCCTCATTCTCCATCCCCTCTCCCTCAACATCCATCTCCGGGGTTTGCAGCTTTCCGATGATGTTCACGTCGCGCAATTACGTCGTGTCATAACGTTCCCATGGCAATGGGGTGAAATGGCTGCTCTTGTGTGAAGTAAACGCAACATTTTTCAACTTTCTGCTAAGATATATGTGAGTTAGATTATGAAATCATGCAAGCCCTGCATATTTTGCGTGCAGAATTTATCCGGCATATTTTGGCTGATTATGCTTTAAATCAGGCAATCGCATAATCGCGTTTTTCTGGAGGGACTGGTAGTAGTAGTAACGCGACACCTGAACACAGAGATCTCAATACACAGTGACCGTAACATTCGATGGATCATTTGAGTATGAATGTCATTTTGAGTAGTAACTCCAAACGTCACAAAATGGCTAAACCTGACAACAAAAGCAAAAAAAAGCTGGAAAACAGCGAAAAATGCAACCTTATTAATTATTCATGCCCCAGTGCATGATGGGAACACCAGTATCAACAAAGTTGAGTAGGTTTCACTTAATTTTATAACGTTGATATTTACGCTTTAATTTCTACAAGCTTGAATCGAGTACTAATATAGAATTTACTTAGTGTTTCTTGCCTGAACTAACTTATTCAGGTAGAAATTACATGTGTTTTTTCTGTCGTATTTGTTCTTTATTTGGTTGCACCATTTGTTCTTAAAGGGATAGTTCACCCAAAAAATGTAAATCCTATCATCATTTACTCACCCTCATGTTGTTCCAAACCGGTATGAGTTATTTTCTTCTTCTGTTAAACACAAAAGAAGATATTCTGAAGAATGCTGGCAATCAAAAAGTTGACGGAAGCCATTGACTTCCATGGAAGGGAAAAAATTACTATGGTATGTTTACTTTAAAACTAGGCTAAGTTGTAACTTATGCACAGCTGATGCAAACAACCCCATGATTCCCACAGTGCACATGGCCAGTCACGTTCAAAACATATAATATAATTATTATTATTATTATTATTATTATTTCTAAAATAAGGCATAAAATCCAAGGTACTCCAGGGATAAAAGTAACATACTTTACAGTGACTTTCAGCCATCCTACCTGTTCTCTCCTAACTCTCACTTCTGACGGATGAAAGATCTGTGAAAAGGTAGATCGACAGGTCATGTTTCATATCCCTCCGTCTGACGAGAGCGACCCTCCGTTAGTCCTGTTTCTGTCTGGAAACTCTCAGAGTTGAAGTGAATAAAATAACGTACAGCACTGAAAAAGATTAAGAGACCACTTAACATTGATTTCTCAATGTTAAGTGGCCTCTTAATTTTTTCCAGAGCTGTATATCTCTGATCTGAGATGATGCTTACTCATTTGAGAAATGTAGTCTCGCAGCGATTCACTGCCTCTAAAAAGCCTGGAATATGAAGAGGAGCGGGTTAGACGTTCAGTGTGCTGTATCATAAATGTGATCCTGCAGATTTCTTTTGGCTTTTAAATTTTTTTTATCTAGTTTATCAATATTATGGACTTCTTTGTTTACGGTGTGCTTTATTGTCAAGTCTAATAAGCAAATTAATCTTAGGGCCTGTTCACACTAAGAATGATAACTATAATAGCTATAGGCAGCGGCTATTTGCACTAAGTGAAAAATAGCAGTATTTTCTTTGCAATAAGTGTAAATAGTAGTTAGATCCAATTTGCACCTCGGTATTTTAGTACATTATGAAACAGTATGTAATAATAACATATTGGGCTCTATTTTAATGATCTGAGCGTATGGTCTGAAGCGCACGGTGCACTCGGGGCGTGTCCCAATCCACTTTTGCTAGTTTAACGATGGAAGAAAAGGTTGGTGCACCAGGCGCATGGTCTAAAAGGGTTGTCCCTAGTCTCTTAATGAGTTGTGGGTGCGTTTTGGGCATAACGTGCAATAAACCAATCAGAGTCTCATCTCCCATTCCCTTTAAAAGCCATTTGCGCTCTCACCATGGCGGATACTCTGTTTGCATGGCAAGACTGAACGCTTCTCCAGAGAGGAATCCTTTTATTTTCAATATTTAAGAATGTTTGTGTGCTGCTGCACGTCCCTGCGTGTGTGATAAGAAGAGTGTACGCACACTGTGCACTCACCTATAGGCGCATATTACTAACACACCCTTTAAATAACACAAAAAATACTGCGCTGTTGACTTTAGACCAGGTTTTTGTTGGTCAATCGCTCAAATAAGCAACGCTTCAACAATGCGCCTGAACACACCTGGTTTTCAGACCAGCACGCCCATGAACAGATGGGCACGAGTGTATTTGCTATTTAAGCAACATGAAAATAATAACTGTGTCAGGCTGAAACTAGCAAAAAACACTTCTAGTGATGCATTGCGCCGGGTGTATGATAGTGATTGAGTGTAAATTATATATTTATTACACAAATGCCGCCTTATTGGGACAATAAATACCTCCCTACACCTACCCCGACCAAAAAAAACACTTATTATTAAATAACCATTGGGCACTTTAATTCCACTTTTCACATATTTTCTTTATATTTATTGAAAATAAATACCTTTCCAATCTGATATGCGATGGTAAAAGGTAGAAGAACGAGTTCAGCAAAAAAACTCGGGATGCCTTACTCCCTACTCCCCACTGCGATTGACAAGTCACAGCCGTTTTTTAATACTTTTGTCTGGCTCAACCAAACATTGGTGGGCGGAGTTAGTGTAAATGGCCTCTACCAACAAGGCGGCTATTTGGACTTAGTGTAAATAGACACTCCATTAACTATATTAGCACCCACACCAACTGATTTCGTTCTTAAAGTTATAGTTATCGCCCCTGGTGTGAATGGGCCAGCAGTATTTCGAACAATATGAGGAAAACTTGTGAATAAGTTAGTTCAAACAACATCATTCCTCTGTGTCATTATCGTTATAGTTAACTTGTAGTGAGGACAAACTTATTCTCACAGAAATGTCCATAGTGAACTGTGAATGGGCCTTATTTACTAACAGCTTGCGCCAGTGCAAACCCTCTTTTGGTGTTAAAAAACTTCTGTCAGGATTTACTAAAGACACGCAGTGAAAAATTAGCACTGAAAAGGTGCAGACAGGGTTATTTTTGCAGCTGACCTTATTGCATATGCATTTGTAGATGCAAAATTTATAGGAGAGTATTTAAATAAATCATGTAATCTGATTTATTAAAGTTTGCGCTCATCAATTTACTGGTATTTGCGCCATTATTTACCGCCCCCCAAAAAAAGCATGTCTTAAACCAAATTAGCGTCTTAAAACGCTAATTTGCGCTGCTCTTGGTAGATTGTGTTGGTCATTATGGAAATGTCCGGTTGTGTCTGTGTTCATTATTTGAGCGTCGTCAGTAGATCACACTTCGAACTTTCCAATCCCATCTGCGTTTTTGGGATTGCGCTCTCATGCTAATTTGCCCTGTTTAGCAAATCTGGCCCTTAATCTGTGGGATTATAGCAAAACTAATGAGCAACGATATTGTTCCTCTGTATTGTTATTGTCATAGTTGTGGTGTGCACTTTCCTATTCTCATAAAATTAAGGCCCTTTCACACCAAGATGAATAACTATATTAGCGTTCACACCAGAGGACGATATCATTCTGTTTACTATAAGCATGCACTGCAGTTTTGTCGTCTGCCACTTTAAATGCTCAAGCTCGTTACAGCAGGATGGATTCTGATTGGCTGTCAATGTTTTTATTGTTCATCAGCTGGAAAAAGGTTTTAAAAAAATGTCCGTGGGTTGATTTCCTTCCCTGTAAGTACGATTTCGACACTCCAACAACCCCAAAACACCCCCCAGACGTACAAATTCAGTGGGGAATACGGCCGCCCGAGGGAGAAAATCGCATTGGGATGTTTTTGGGCAACTTTTGACTGGCCATTGGGCTACTTTTGTTGCACAGACCTGGCAACCCTGATTCCAACTGTTTCTCTGTATCGTTACAGTTGTGGTGTGATATTCTTTTTACATTTAGAACGAATTTTAGAACTTTATCGTTATCGTCCTTAGTGTGAAGGGGCCTTTATAATAAATTATTATTAAAATGTATAGTTATATTTATCGTTCTTGGTGTGAAAGGTCCCATGATGGTTTCCTCCCAGTTGAATTATTGATTTTCCAACTACAGCAGGAAGTTGGAGTGGGACAGATTTTAGTTTATATCACAATACTGAAAAACTTCACTTTACAGTGGACAAATGTAATGAGGACACTTCTCTTGAAACCAATTTCTGTGTGAATTGATTGACTGCAGCCGAATGAGTTATGAAAGGAATTAAATAGCATTTTATTGGACAACAATATGTTATATGTTAATAATTTTTCACCTGACATTCGTCCATCTACAGGTGCCTTCCTGTTCTGCTGGACGCCGTTCTTCGTAGTGCACACGATGAGGGCTCTTTGCGAAGAGTGCAAAATCCCGGGCTTTGTCATTAGTATCGTGACCTGGTTGGGCTACGTCAACAGTGCCCTCAACCCCATCATCTACACCGTCTTCAACACAGAGTTCAGGAAGTTCTTCCGGAAGTTCCTGCCGACTCTGCCCAACTGCTGCTAGCCTGCTAACGGTTTACGAACAAAACTTACCCAAAAGTATAAATATACCAGACAAATAATGCTTACATGTAAATATAGCATGTTATAAGACACAAATACGAAAGTATGATTATAATGCACTACAATGTTTGCTGCCATTACATTTTTACTTTACATTTTTATTTTGTATGTTTACATTTTGAAAGCTGACATCAAAGGGCCTCGTTCATGAAATGCAAGCAGAATGAATGTTCATAAAATCATTTTATGTAAACTTGCATTTAATTTATTTCTCAGTAAATTGTTGGTAAAATCTTTCTTATGTAAAATACATGACTTCCATGTAAATAGCACATAAAAATACATGCACGAAATTCACATGCATGTAAATTATTCATAAAATCGAGTAAAGAAAACATACTTGCGGAGTGGGACAATTCAGGAAGAACAAATTTCGGGATGCTGTTATTTAAGATAATGACAAATTATCCAAAATTGGCTTTACGAACAAATTAAACATTTCGTTCTGCTTGTGTTTCATAGACGACGCCCAGTTAATGCTTTGAAGCTTCTGTGACAGAAATGTCTGTGAAACGGTCCGCCATCTACGGTGACCTCTCTTTGCCATTACAGTTCTCATGTGATATGCGAAGGAGCTCATCCAGTGGCCGTAAGCCCACGAGTCAAAGTTAGGGCCTTCATTTTGTATCTGATTGCACTGACTTTCATCTGAGAAATAAATGTTTTTCACAGACAACAACTACTTTGTGCTGATGTCCAGAGGAGGAGTTTAAAGACTTTGAGGTTGTACAGTAGACACCTTTTTTTAGTGAGCCTCGTATCCAAATATCTGTTCATTTCATGAATTCACCAAGCAAAAACTTTCATTGGACAAAATGCAAAGAACTAAGAAGAAGTTTTACTAAGGCGACATTGTTGTGATGTTATAAAAATACCAGTTAACAGCTGGGGTTGACAGTCTAAGGCACTGTCTCTAGTGTGGAGACCAAAACCGAATCCTTGCAAGGTGGATCTGCGAACAAAAAACAGTTTTGGACCTATACTGAGGACGTTTTTGTATGTTTCTGAACGTAATTCGCTGTCAACCTGTTTGAATGCTGTGGCAGATGTACTGTGAGTTAGATTTATTTTCATGCCTTTCGTGTTATTTGTACTCTTCAGGTCACGCAGTGTTCATTAAAAGCTGAGTGAACCCGGTTACACCGTGTTTATACACTGGAAGTGAGCGGTTTGATTCCACTGCATACGATGCTGGAATCTTAAAGCAATGTTTTTTTGAATTTCTGTTCTTGTGTTTTCTATGGATTCGAGTTCTTCATTTCGCCGCCAAACCCACGTTATAAATGGTATGCTTGCTGCTTTATGGCCTGTTTCCACCGAGCGGTGCGGTACGGTTCAGTACAGTACAGTACGATACGGGACAGTAAACCCTGATCCGGTTTGCATGTCCACCGCCAACAGTACACTTATGATAGATGTGGTGTATCAATCAACGTCATTCTAGCGTGAAGAAGCAACACAGTAAACAACAAGGGACGACATACAGCAGATCTTGTTCTTGCTTCTCGGCATGTGGCTGTTATCACCAAGCCTGCCACACTCATGTTGAAAAGTGAAGCCAAAGCGTCTCGATCGCCCCCAGGTGGCTGGTCCCAGTATAGCTCATAACCCCGCCCTTCTGTGTATTCTAATGGACGCCAGACAAACTAAACAATCAAATTACACTTCAAATATTTTTTCCCAAAGATGGCTTCTGTCCTTTTATCACGATGGTTTCATTTCAAGTGTTAGTTTTTTAAATAAGTTTAGTTTTAGTTAGTTATTTGATGTTATAAAAACGGGGGTGTGTCATGATTGACGGCTTCTCTGAGTGAAGTTTTTTCAGGAGGAGATTGGAGCTTTAGCTTTAATTTATACATTTCCATAACTGTTTATTTCACACCAACATAATGAATTGTTCTGCATGTGTGAGAGTGTGGGTGGGGTTTTGATATCGCGCCTCTACTTCCTGCTCTCTACTGCGCAGACTCAGTCCTGTGCAAGATGTCAGCGCCATATTCAGACGTTGGCAGCTTCACTTTTCTTTAGTGGAAGCTAGTGAAGACGCGTGGTCCATTTTTTTTTTTTACGGCCTATGGTTGTCACAAGAAGAAGACATGCTTTGTTTGAGCCAAGGCTGTCGGCCAGTCGAAAAAGCATGCACAAGTGACGATTCTCTGTCAACCAATCAACGTTCTGCAGTGAGTCTAGCTCCACCCTTTAGCACCTGACTACTGTGCTAGGTACCCCAACTGAAGGGTGCCAAAAGAGTGGTACGGTACAGTTCGGAATTAGGGTAACATTCACAGCTTCTGACAATGGAAACGGCAAAAATTGTGTACCGTACTGAACTGTACTGAACCGTTACGCTCGGTGGAGACGAGCCATTAGATAAATTAAGGGCCTTTTCACACCTGTAGATCAGTTGTTTTGTTCTGAAACAGGGACTTAATTTGTTACAATGTTGCATTTTCTTCTTGGTTCGGTTCGCTTTCATAAACCAACCTTTTTTAAAGCGTGCCAAAATGTGTTCACGCAAGTCACATGCGAGTACAACTGCCCTCTTATTGGCCAGAATTTCCTCTGTCATCCATCAAGATGATTGACAACTTCGCTCCATGAGTTTATTGTGGCTTTATTTGTAACTGTCGAGACACACGCAAACACTATACGAATGTAGCCGTCATTCCCGCTGTTAAATAATATCCTGCATTCTTATTAATACTTCAGCAAATTCAAACGCATGCTCTCTCTGGATCTCACAGCGCTGTCGAGAGGTTAACAGTGTCAAGACACACGCAAACACTATACTAATGTTATAATGGAGCTAGAGCAGGAATCAAGGGGAGAGCATTCTCATACGGAGCAGCGCAATCACAGCTGGTTTTCAACTGTGATAACTAAGAAATCAGACACTACTGCTTTTTATATTGCACATTTCCCGTTGTGAATTATAATACCATTTGGTCCGTTGGGTCTGATTGCTTTCACACCTCAAACGAGCCATCCCAGAGTTTGTTTGCAGTCGGCCGAGACCACCACATTCAGCCGATCTCTGAGAGATTGTTTTGGTGCGGATCCGAGTGCGATTGCCATGTTCACATATGCCTAACCGAACCAAGGGGGAAAAAAGCACCAGGTTGCGAAACAAACGCTCAGGTGTAAAAGCACGTGGCATGTTTGGTTTGATTAAAATGAACCCTTGTGATTGCTCTGTTAGTGCAGTTCACTTGAATAAGTGTGAACGCTGCCATCTGAACCTTGGTACGCACCAAAGCAGACCGAGATCGCTGAAAAGATGGGTCTTAGGGTGTGTTCACACTTGTAGTTCGGTTCACTTAGTTCGTCCCTCAAAAAAAAAGAGAACATTTGGTCCTGGTCCGATTAGTGTTAAGGCATTTTTTATCACTGAACTAAAAGATACCGAACCTAAAGGCATAGGGATATGTTTGGTTGGCTTTTATGACATATTGCCTATTTTGAGACAGAACTTGATGCTGTGTGCGGCTAAATGCGCTTGTTGTATGTGCGTAGCTACATATGATGGTATTTTGACCAGATGAGAACTCATGAAGACATTATAAAGTGTGTAAAGGAGTCAAAACAGCATCAGGAATCCCTCTGTCACACACACAAACCAAGATCTGCTGCGAGGAGACGCGGTTCTGACGATGTGATGGGCAACATCGCGACTATGACGAGGAAAAACAGGTGTGCTTGAGCTTTCGGTCCTCATTTTTCTTGTGACGTCCCGTTTTTGGTTCGTTTACATGTCTTTGGTCCGTGTTGCGTTCATATTTCAGTCGCACCAGAGTTTGTTTGGAAGCGAGACCCATCTTTTCAGCGCTTTAGGTCCGCTTGTTTGGTTTCACAGAGCAATCGCACCAGGGCCGTTTTAATCGAACAAAACATGCCAAGTGTGAACACGCCCTAAAACATTTATTTTGAAATGCATTTGAGAGTTAATCATAGAATAGTCATCAAAGGGTTTAAGGACCATCAATATTGTCCGGATATACTGGGGGCCGTAGTATTTTTAAAAGGATAGTACACCCTGAAATGAAAATTAAGTCTGAAATGACTCACCCTGCTGTTGTTCTAATGCCGTATGCCCTTCTTTCATGGACAACAAACCCGCTCGCACTCGTCCATATGGCAGTGAATCAGCATCGAGCTTTTAAAAAAAGTATCCCAGAATGATCCCATGACACGTAGCATAGGCCTATTCCAAGTGTTCTGTGGGTATATGATGTGAAATCTAATGTATAATATAATGAAAAGTCTTCTGTGCACGTTCATGTGACTCTATTAACGGCGTAGACCGTCTTCCCCAGAAAAAGGACACAAGTTGTGAGAAATCAAGATAATTTGGACTAAACGGCTCAATTCATATGATTTGGTTTTACGATCTCTTTATGAACTTTGAAGTCAAAGCGGTAGTTGCGTAGCTGTCAGTGGAGGGACAGAAAGCTCTCAGATTTCATCAAAAATATCCTCATTTGTGTTCTGAAGATGAACCGGAAGACTTACGAGTTTGGACCGACATGAGGGTGAGTAGCCACACTAATACGTTTTCGTTTGAAAACTGATATTTTATGTTGGTCTCAGCATTGAAGGAAATGGGACAGAGGGTTTTTGTCCTGTGTGTGGAAGCTGTATTCTCTATGTTCCTATGTTTAACATATGGGACCAGTTCCTATAAGGAATAGGTTTCTGCTAAGGGTCTCTGTTTATATTGAAGGGTCTTCAGGAGCTCAAGGAGAGCCTGGATGTTGGACCAGGAGAGTTGTTTTTCTATATGCATCGCATTCCTATAACCTGAGCTATATGATGTATTCTCTCTCTCATTGGTTAAACCTTTTCTACACCCCTTATATTTTTTGTATATAACTACTAATCCTACATCAAATAAAGTGAGATGTTACACTCTCCCTCAGCGCTGAGTATTTGTTCATTCAATTGCCAATGCAGAAAACTGGGATGAGGCACGAAGGGGCAAAAACCTAACAAAAACGCATCTTTTCTCTCCATTTTGGCCTTCCGTCCACACTGAGATGGCGTTTTAAGTCAACGAAAACGTCGCTTTTTGAAAACGCTCTCCAAAGGGGATACATTTGAAAACGCCGTCTTCGCGTCAGAGCGTGGACTGTGAAAACGGAGGTATTTGAAAACGATGACGCATGTTTAGTCATGTGACGCATATTCTGTTTATACTGCTATTGTGCCAGGTATGAGCTATACACTTTCACACAATTGCTAAAATGTTACTTCGCACACTTCATATCACAGTCCTGCAAGGGTGACAGAAAATGTACTTGAATTTGCTGTCCTGTGGCAAAACACGAGTGGAGTTGCGTTTTAGACCAAACATAATAATGGTTGAGTGCGACTTGGACGCATCCGTGAATGGTGAGATATTTTGCTAATAAAACGATCCTGCCAGAAGAATTGTGTGATAACTTTATGATGTCTGTATCATCTCAGTGAGCGTTTTACGCATGCGCAGTAAGTTGAATTTGACGTTTCAGTGTGGATGAGAAACTTTTGGAAAACGTTAGTGGACGGAGAGCGTTCTGAAACAAAAACTCTGCTTTCAAATCTATCCGGATTAATGTAGTAGCCTAAATGATGTCAGAATTTTCATTTTATGGTTGTAGGAGCCATGTGAGGTGAAAGTCATGTGACCAAGGGAGTGTCATTAGTTAAGACACCTGGGTCAGTGTGGGAGCACATATTTTTGTTGACCTATAAAAATAAAACTGAAAGCTGCAAGGATTGGCGTGTCGCGTACGTTTTTCCTGCACGCAGTTTTGGATTGTTTTTATTGTGCCAGTCAACAAAACTGGCTTGTTCGTGAACGCTATGGATGAGTCAACTTGGGATTCAAGAACTGAGCTAAAGGGGCGCCAGAAAGAAAAAGTTGTTGCACAGTTGGACTTTCAGCTTATCAGGACCGGCGTCTTTGGATACCGTTTGCTGCTGGTGAACGGTAGAAAAGGCCCCACGCTTTGAACTGGACGTAAAGGGAGCGCAGAAAGAAAAGGATTGTTGCACAGTTGGACTTTCAAAACATCAGGACCGACGTCTTTGGATACGTTTGCTGCTGGTGAACCGGTAGGACGCTGGGTTGTTATGTCTTCTCTTGTGTTTACGGATGATTTGAAATTGCTGGTGTGTTTGATGAATCGTTGTTTAGACCGCTGGGATTTTGGGAATCTGTTTTGATTGGCGAGACATGTCTGGTGACATGCAGTGTTTTGGACGGTGTTCTTTGTTTTGGAAAGCGTTTTAAGTGCGTCGTATTTTGACGCGCCGAGGTGCGCGTGCTTCAGGCATGAGTGAGTGAAGCTGGGGCGGATGTTGAACCTGAACAGGACAGATGTAAAAGAAAAGTTCAACTCACAGCAAAGGCTTTGGTTAATACACTTGAGAAACTTAAGAAAGAACGAAAACGAAACTTAAACGTGATTAAAAGTTCTGAAAAATGAGAACGTTTGAAACTTCGACAGTCAAGCTTCATGATTCTGTGAGCCCATTGTTGTCTGGTGAGCAAATCAAACAGAAAGCGTGGTTCTCAAACTATATATATACACACACAGTGATGCATTTTTATAAAAGATACAAAGTAATGGATAAAATGGATTTGAGAGGTCAAGTCGTAATGACCACAGGATCAACAGTTGGAAACCGCTGAATGTCCTATATATCCAAGTGGCAGCATTTCTAATGTTGGAAGTAAAAGATCAAGTGTCTTTGATACCAATCTTTCATTTGAAAGCCACGTTTACGGCATCTAAATTACGGCACATCCTTTCAATGCAAAATGCTGAACAGTTAATTCATGCGTTCATGACCTCAAGGCTAGATTACTGTAATGCTTTACTGGGTGGTTGCCCTGCTCATTTAATAAACAAACTCCAGCTGGTCCAAAACGCAGCAGCTCGAGCTCTTACTAGAACCAGGAAGTATGACCATATTAGCCCGGTTCTGTCAACACTGCACTGGCTCCCTATTAAACATCGTATAAATTTTTAAATCTTGCGGTCGATCCTTTTCCTATTTAGCGCCTAAACTCTGGAACAGTCTTCCTAGCATTGTTCGGGAAGCAGACACACTCTGTCAGTTTAAATCTAGACTAAAAACGCATCTCTTTACTATGGCTTGCACATAAAACATTATCAATTTCTATTATTCAAATCAGTAAATGACTGTTAGGCTGCATTAACTAGGTCAGCCAGAACCGGGAACACTTCCCATAACACCTGATGTACTCGTTACATCATAAGAAGAATGGCATCTACGCTAATGTTAGTCTCTCTGTTTATCCCGAGGTTTACTGCAGTCAGCTGGATCCGGGCCGTATCCAGATCAGATGGTGGACCTGTGCCTGGACATGACCAATGCATCCCAGAAATGTCTGCAGAGAGCGTGTCAAATAAACTCCCCCCGTAAATGCTGCATCGACATGACATCCTCATTAAACCCGTCTTCGGCGTGACGACTCCAATCTTTCGAATAATCTTACGAATACCCATTTACCAAGTATGAATTAAAACCTGCAATGTTGCCAGAATTATAATCATACACTGTTTGTTTGTCGGCCAGAGGAGAACTGGCACCCCGACTGAGCCTGGTTTCTCCCAAGGTTTTTTTTCTCCATTCTGGCCCTGAAGGAGTTTTGGTTCCTTGCCACCGTTGCCTCTGGCTTTTGGCTTGCTCAGTTGGGAACACTAAATTTCATCTATATTACCGATCTGCCCGCATTGACACTATATGATACTTGAAATTAGCTGGATAACATCACCGTTTCACCAGAACGGCTGTACAAATTCTGTTGCATTATTTTCCTGTTAACAATGTGAAGCTGCTTTGAAACAATTGGACTTGTTAAAAGCGCTATATAAATAAAGGTGATTTGATTTGAAGTCAACGTAGCTCTGCCACAAAACGTTCAACAACATCAACAGCTTCTTCGGCACGCATCAAGGCAGAGGCTGATAAAGCAGCTTTGTTGGTTTGTCAATGAAGGGAAAACATGAAATTTGAAGCTAAAGAACAAAACTTAAAGAAACAGAAAGAGGATTTTGAGCTGCAAATGGAAATTGCTGAAACTATGGCAACAGTCAAGGTGCGTGAAGGCTCTAGTGTGCATTGTGTTTAAAGTGATGTGATGAATTCATACATGGATAAAGGACAACAGGCAACACCGACACTCAACGGTGATGCAAAGTCATTTACTCCTAGAGCTGAGACCCAACAAACTGTTTCTTCTAAGGATTGTCACAATACAGGTACCAAGGGGAATGCTTCCCAGACCATTTATTTCCAGAACATCAAAGTCAAGTATGTGAATCTCCGAGTGGTTATGTGACTACCAATGCCCAGTACGGAAGTAGTTCCAGTTGTGGTTCAGGAAATAACGATCAAGTTCTCCATATTATGGATAAACAAAGTGAAATCACATCTTTCAATTCAACAACAGTGTTTGTCATCTTTGCCTAAAAGGGAAATTCAAGTGTTTGATGGAAACCTTCTGCAATATCATGCCTTCATGAAATCCTTTGAAAGTGATGTGGAGCGTAAAAATGAAAGCTCAAGTGATTGCTTATACTTTCTTGAACAGTATACCAGGGGTCATCCAAAAGAGATCATAAAACGTTGCCAGCATATGCCCGCTGGCCGTGGGTATTTCAGGGCAAAAGGTTTACTACAAGAGCACTTTGGTGACCAGTATACAATTGTATCTGCCTATATGGAAAAGGCTCTTTCATGGGCAAATGTCAAAAGTGAAGATGTCAGCGCTTTACATTTCTTCCTAAGAAGCTGTTGTAACTCCATGGAAGATATGCAGTATTTTCACGAGATGGATACGTCCTCTAATATGTTGACTGTAGTGAAGAAATTACCATACAAATTGAGGGGAAAAATGAAGATCTGAAGTCTGTGAATTGCAGGAAGCTGTCAATCAAAGAGCTACATTCAGCGATATTGTTAACTTTGTTGAAAGACAAGTAAAAAATAATGACTGATCCAGTTTTCGGAGAGATACAGGATGTTCCAACATTAACAGGAAGTAAATTGTTGAACAAAGGCAAGTCTCAGTCTTATACTAAACCTAAAAGAATCAGTTTTGCTACCACCGTCACAGCAATAGAAAAGAAATCAGAAATTGGAACCAATAGAAAAGAAGTCATTTCACCCAGAAACAAGTTGTTTGTTTTGTGGATGTGGACATGCTTTGGAATTGTGTCCTCTATTGGAAAAAGAGGAATCATGGTGAAAAGATTGCTTTCTTTAAAGAGAATGGCGTTTGTTTTGGCTGTATGTGTACAGGGCACATCAGTAAAGATTGTAGAAACTGCCTTTCATGTAAGGAAAAAATCTTAAGCACCCCAGTATACTTCACATCTACCCAAGAGAAAAGGAGACTGATTCAAAACTTGTCAGGAGACAAACGGACGCTGTAATGGGCAGTGCTCTGGAACCTGTTGAGTCCAGTGGATTTATTGGGGTTGGTGATTGCGAATGTAAACTTTCCATAGTTCTTATGCAAGTGAAATCTAAAAAAGGAAATCAGACTGTGATTACTTATGCTTTTCTCGATCAAGGTAGCACAGCAGTATTTTGTACACCTGGAGTGATGAACATACTTGGTCTTTCAGGTAAAAAGACTAATGCTCTCTTGCGTACTATGGGTCAGGAGAAAGTCACAACTACCCATGTTGTTTCTGGATTAGAGGTGGCTGATTTGAACAAGGAAGACTTCTGGGCATTGCCTGATGTCTATACACAAAATAGTATGCCTGTGCACAGTGGAAACATCCCAAGACAAAAGGATCTGCAGGAATGGCCACATCTGAAATTGACTCTGATATAGAACTGCTTATAGGAATAAATGCCCCAAGAGTTACGGAGCCAATTCAAGTGATCTACAGTGTCAATAATGGACCTTATGCAATTAAAACCAGGTTGGGATGGAGCGTAAATGGTCCACTAAGAGGAGATGGTGGTGACCAGTCTGCCTTTGTGTCCTGATGTTACAGTTAACAGGATTTCAGTTTCAAACTTGGGAGAGCTTTTGTTGAACTTGGGCAACAAAAATTCAAGCTTGATTTTTTCCTGAATGTAACAAATTAACAAGTTGGGTTTTCAAAAGATCACAAATTCATTGAGATGGTAACAGACTCATTAAAGATTGTAGATGGTCATTATTCTATTGGCTTGCCTTTGAGGAAGAAAGATGTTCATATGCCGGACAACAGGACAATTGCTGAACAGTGTGTGCTGAACCTAAAGAAAAGGTTGAAAAGGATGTTTAATTTCATTCTGAATATTCTGTTTTCATGAAACACCTTATTTCTAAAGGTTATGCAGAGAGCGTGCCAACTGAGGTCTTAAGACATAATGACGGTAAAGTATGGTACATACCCCGTCACTGTGTCTATCACCCTCGAAAAGGAAAGCTCCGGGTCATATTTGATTGTGGTGCTATATTTCAAGGGACGTCTTTGAATGCTCAACTATTACAGGGTCCAGAGTCCTTACCAGTTCATTGATTGGAGTGATAAGATTCAGGAAGGAGTTGTGATCAAGGCAGATATTGAAGCCATGTTTCATCAAGTGAGGGTGCCAAAGGATGATTCAGATTTGCTGAGATTTTTTTGGCCTGATGGTGACCTTACACAAAATATGGTTGAGTATCATATGGTCGTGCATTTCTTTGGAGCTACTTCATCAGCCAGTCAGAAGGTGTGCAGAAGACAACAAAGACTTCAAGGAAGTAATCGATGCAATCTTGCATTGTTTTTACAAATTATTATTATTATTAAGTGGATGACTCTTTATCACAATCTTGTTGATATTTGTGCAAATGGAGGGTTTACACTGACCAAATGGATAAATAATAGTCACTATGTTCTGGCAAAAATTCCAGATGAATTCAGGGCAAAAAATGTGATGGATTTGGATTTGGACTAAGATTTACTTCTGGTGGAGAAAGTGCTAGGAGTACAGTGGTGCATACAGTCTGATGCCTTCAAGTTTAAGATTGTGTTGCAGCAAAGACCTCTGACCAAAAGAGGGATCCTGGCTACCGTGAGTTCTGTCTCCTGTGATTTTACATGCAAAAAAGATCTTGCAAGATCTGTGTAGGAAGAAACTTGGCTGGGATTAAGTTATTCCTGCTTCGAATGCTCAGGAGTGGATCAGTTGGTTAGCTGGATTGAGTGAATTGGAAGGTTTCAAGATTGAAAGATGCTTCAAACCTGTGGGCTTCGGAGAGGTGAGCACAGTATAATTGCACCACTTTTCCGATGCAAGTGAAGACCATTACGGAGTAGTTTCTTATCTGCTTTTGCATGATGTTGACTCACAAGCGCATGTCTCCTTTGTAATGGTGAAAGCTAGAGTTGCTCCTTTTGAAGCTAGTGTCTATCCCACTAATGGAACTTACTGCTGCAACATTGGCAAGTTGAATGGATTCAATGTGGATATCAGAACTGTGCATGCACCTTCAGGACTCCATCTTCTGGACTGACAGTACCTCTGTACTGAAATATATTAAAATGTCTCTAGGTACCGAACTTTTGTTGCCAATAGAGTTTCATAAATCCTTGATCATCACAATGGCGGTATGTGAACACTGCAATAAATCCAGCAGATATAGCTTCTAGATTGTTAAGAGTGGAATAATTTCTGAAGAACAAGAATTGGGTGTTTAGACCACAGTTTCTTTTGCCTGAACAGGAGTGGCCAATTATTCTTGTTGACCTGGGTGAATGTTCACCAGGTGATTCAGAGGTAAAAGGAAGTGTCACAGTCAATGCTGTACAAATAGAAGAGAAAATGGATGTTACAACACACTTTATCCAGTATTTCTCTTCTTGGACCCTTTTAAAGAAGTCAGTGGCTTGGATTTTCAGTTTTAAGCAGTTAGGCCTACTCCAATCTAAGCCAGAAGAGGAAATCATTTAGTGTCTTTAACACAATCTTGCATGAATGAAAACCAACAAAGACAGCAATTGAAAGAGGAAATGGAAAAAAAATGTATCTGTCAAAGAAAAAGATAATCTGATGAACTCTCAAGCTTGCAAAAAGGAGAAAATGTGAAAAGCAGCAGTCACATTTACACTTAAAGGATTATTAGGAACACCTGTTCAATTTCTCATTAATGCAATTATCTAATCAACCAAAAACATGGCAGTTGCTTCAATGCATTTAGGGATGTGGTCCTGGTCAAGACAATCTCCTGAACTCCAAACTGAATGTCAGAATGGGAAAGAAAGGTGATTTAAGCAATTTTGAGCGTGGCATGGTTGTTGGTGCCAGACGGGCCGGTCTGAGTATTTCTCAATCTGCTCAGTTACTGGGATTTTCACGCACAACCATTTCTAGGGTTTACAAAGAATGGTGTGAAAAGGGAAAAACATCCAGTATGCGGCAGTCCTGTGGGAGAAAATGCCTTGTTGATGCTAGAGGTCAGAGGAGAATGGGCCGACTGATTCAAGCTGATAGAAGAACAACTCTGACTGAAATAACCACTCGTTACAACCGAGGTATGCAGCAAAGCATTAGTGAAGCCACAACACGCACAACCTTGAGGCGGATGGGCTACAACAGCAGAAGACCCCACCGGGTACCACTCATCTCCACTACAAATAGGAAAAAGAGGCTACAATTTGCACGAGCTCACCAAAATTGGACAGTTGAAGACTGGAAAAATGTTGCCTGGTCTGATGAGTCTCGATTTCTGTTGAGACATTCAGATGGTAGAGTCAGAATTTGGCATAAACAGAATGAGAACATGGATTCATCATGCCTTGTTACCACTGTGCAGGCTGGTGGTGGTGGTGTAATGGTGTGGGGGATGTTTTCTTGGCACACTTTAGGCCCCTTAGTGCCAATTGGGCATTGTTTAAATGCCACGGCCTACCTGAGCATTGTTTCTGACCATGTCCATCCCTTTATGACCACCATGTACCCATTCTCTGATGGCTACTTCCAGCAGGATAATGCACCATGTCACAAAGCTTGAATCATTTCAAATTGGTTTCCTGAACATGACAATGAGTTCACTGTACTAAAATGGCCCCCACAGTCACCAGATCTCAACCCAATAGAGCATCTTTGGGATGTAGTGGAACGGGAGCTTTGTCTCCTAGATGTGTATCCCACAAATCTCCATCACCTGCAAGATGCTATCCTATCAATATGGGCCAACATTTCTAAAGAATGCTTTCAGCACCTTGTTGAATCAATGCCACGTAGAATTAAGGCAGTTCTGAAGGCGAAAGGGGGTCAAACACAGTATTAGTATGGTATTCCTAATAATCCTTTAGGTGAGTGTATAAGCTCAATCCTATCCTTGAAGATGGTGTTTTAGGGGTTGGCAGATGTTTGAGTAGGGCAGTTATGCCTGAAGAGTCAAAACATCCCAAATCCAAGATCTGTAAGAAAAGTTCTTAATGCCACCTTAAGAACACAAAACCTTGATGAAGAAGGCCTTCATACAGTTCTATTTGAAGCTGAAGCATTTATTAATGGATGTCCCATTACTAATAAAACTACAGACACCAATGATTTGGAAGCACTGACACCCAATCATTTGCTGCTTTTAAAGACTACACCATCATTGCCACAAGTGACCTTTCAAAAGGAGGATATATATGCTCGTCGACAATGGAAACAGGTGCAATATATTTCAGACCTATCCTGGAAACGATGGACAAAGAAGCACTTGCCTCAACTGCAAGAGCAGCAAAAATGGTCAGCTTCGTTCCAGATGACATTGTGATGTTGGTTGATGACTCTGCACCACGTAATTCATGGATAACTGGAAAAGTGATTAAAACATTTCCAGATAATCAAGGCATGTCGCATACGTTTTTCCTGCACTTCTTTAGCGGTTTTGGATTGTTTTTATTGTGCCGCTACAATGTTGAAACTACCCTTTCAGAACCCCTGACCTAGAGAAAAACAAGACATCAAGCGATTAGGGCGTGTATTATTAAAGCAGAATATTCCATCACTATTAATTATTTACACCCTTTCAGATTCGCATAACAAGGGCTTTTACCACATTCTGATGACTAAGTAGGTATTCGTTTCGATAAAATGTCATCAACCTCTTCTGTCATCCGTCTAATGTTTTCTCCTTCATTCTTTATGCGAGGAAGTTTTTTTTTAAATTCTAAAAACATTAAAACGTCATTACCTTAAAAGTAAAGCCAAGAGTGATATCAAGGTCAAACAGAGATGGTGACGCATGTCCTTCTTTGGCGCAGGGGGGCAAATGTGTTTCCTGATGCTTTTAAAATGAGATACGTCGAAACTTATTATGCTCAGCAAACTACAGCGGCAGCCTGTCCGGGTTCATTCCACCCACTCTGTCCTCATGCAAAAAGACGGAGACCTGTCAAACAACACCTGAGACAGTTGAAAGACATCCCACAGTCCAAGAATGACCAAAACATAGAAGCATATGGAGCCGTGGAGAGCCTCTTGATACTCATTCAGTTATTAAATTATTTTTTTTCTCAGATGTTTCTCTGAAATAAAATGAGTTAATACAGTAGAGTTAATACAAGTATAGAGCTATAAAATAAATATGCACAGCAGGTCAGATGATTTTAATGGGAATATTTGAGATCTCTGATTTGATCTCTTCAAAAACATGAGATAACTTAATCCCTGAGGAGAAATATCTAAGCAGGAGACTTCCATTTTATCTCAAATCATTGTTGTTTAGCATACACAACTGAGAACCATACTAGGGTGTTTTGGGTGGTTGCCAGACCGTTGCTATGCGGTTACTGAGGTGTTCTGATTGGTTGTTTATGTTATGACGTTACGGGGGGGGGTTCTGGGTGGTTTCCAAGGCGTTGGTATGCAGTTACTGAGGTGTTCTAATTGGTTATTTATATCTGGCTATGACAATACTTGAGTGTTCTGGGTGGTTGCCAGACCATAGCTATGTGGTTACTGAGGTGTTCTGATTGGTTGTTTGTTACTATGACGATATTTGAGTGTTCTGGGTGGTTGCCAGGGTATTGCTATGCAGTTACTGAGGTGTTCTGATTTGTTGTTTATGTTACTATGATGTTACAGGGGTGTTCTGGGTGGTTGCCAGGCCGTTGCTATGCAGATACTGAGGTGTTCTGATTGGTTGTTTATGTTGCTATGACGATACTTGGGTGTTCTGGGTGGTTTCCAAGGTGTTGCTATGCAGTTACTGAGGTGTTCTGATTGGTTGTTTATGTTGCTACGACGTTGCTATGTGGTTACTGTTCTGATTGTTGTGTGTTCTAATCTAGGTGATTGCTTACTGGCTCAGGTCAAAAGAGCCCCACCCCAAGCCTGAGCACTTTCAAAATTACTTTTATTCTATGAAAAAGTTAAAATATTACCTGTCTCACTGAAGAATGAAGTTCCGTTTAGGATCACCACAGCTTTCCAAAAATAAACTCAGCACACTGGAATCTCCTATCGAAAAACCCATTTGAGCAGCGTCTTTTCAGCAAAACCCGTAATACAGCCCTCATTATTAACATACATGAATAGGCTTTTATAGAAAATGGCAGAAAAAAAAAAAAAGACTCTTTTAGTGTAAATGTCACATCTCAACAGGTTCCAGGCAGCAACCACTGTGACAGCTGGGAAAAATAGGTATAGGAAAAATAGATCCGGTGGAAAATAAAGATATTCACACACACACACACACAGACACACACACATAGCAGGGGACGTATCTTACTGTAGGTGTTAAAAGAGAATAGGTAATGTATTGTACATTTAAAAAAAATAATTTACTTCAGCCACAAATGTCTGATACACAACATAAATGTAATATTTCAGCCTAAAAATGATGCAAATGCACAAGGTAATTTAATGTCAGATTGTGTAAGTCTGCCAAAAGGTTTTTTAAAAAATTGAAATTAGATGTCATATTATACAGAATGAACTTGCCTAAAAGTAACGAACGAGACGGGACGAAATAATGACTACATTTAAAGTTTATTTTCATCGAAAGACAAAAACGATCATTAAAACTGTACGAGGGTGAGTATATAATGACATGTTTTCGCTTCTGCTCCGGATTACGCGACTTGAAAGACCTCCAAAGAAGAAGTAGCTTCTAATTTTGTTCAGTTTGTCCTAGACGGTCACAAATTCTCACGAGGGCATTTTTGGGTACCAGGTTTTTAAGAGAGCACTATAACAGATCTGACCTTGATATGAGAACACAGAAATGATGAGAGCCAGATGGAAAGAAAGACTTTGAGAGAGAGAGAGAGAGAGAGAGAGAGAGAGAGTGAGTGAGGGAGAGGAGGAAGATTTGACAAGACAACCCTGGAGAATCTCCCTTCATCCAGGACTTCTGCTGAAGACAGCTGTTCTGGCTTTGATACAGGTTAAGCTCTACTGACAGCATTTGTCCATTACCACAGAAGCTGAATTATTGCCATAACGATTATTTGGCTATTACAATAGCAAACTTTTAAGCCGTAGAAGG
This sequence comes from Paracanthobrama guichenoti, assembly GCA_018749465.1. NCBI lineage: Eukaryota > Metazoa > Chordata > Actinopteri > Cypriniformes > Gobionidae > Paracanthobrama > Paracanthobrama guichenoti. The sequence continues at coordinate 3,505,889 of CM031967.1, forward strand.
GCATTTTGGTATTTTCAAACAGGGCTCGAACTCACAGTAAATTGAGGTGAGAAGGTCATAACTATTTTGAGGTAAAAAGTCATCCAAATGTCCAAAAACAATGACACAACCTCACTAAAAATAATGGAGCAAATTATTTTCTAAAACACAACCTTTTTTACCGACTGTCTAGGTCAAATGATATCAGTATAAGCTTTAAAACAACTTAAACAACCCTACCTGTGTCATAAAACTTATGTATTTGTTTTGTGTGGCATCCATTGCTTCACTGATCTGCGTAATGGAAAACCACTGCCGTTCGGATGTGGCTCTTTAGATGATTCTGGCGTCGCTGACTGGCAATATTTTGGCTGAAACCTCTAAGCGCCCTTCCCATAACTCCCCCAACAATTTTCTATCCTCGTGTATTGATTCACATTTGGACGCCAAGGTACAAATGGGAGGTAATAAAAACACAGTCCTGCTGCAAACTATCAGCCAAGGGTGCTCATGGGAAATCTGAAGTGGAGGCTGTGTATTGTATTTAGATGTACTCCTAAATTGAGCTAGAAACCTCTCAAGAACCTCACTCAATACAAAAAGCACAAGCAATAAAGTGTCTGAACACTTTTAGTGCCACAGATTAGAATCTTTAAACGGGCCATCAGAAGATGCCAAGCGAAACTTACTGTAACTTTCAGAACTCAAAACATCCTCCCTGCACTCTTAAAAATAAAGGCTCTTTGTTGGCTGGAACCTTCCTTTCCATTCCACAAAGGGTTCTTTATCCTCCTGGGTGCCACTGTCCACATACGAGGACATTTATGTTTTAGTGAATTTCTCTGACACCATACATGTCACAGTTTTAATTCTGGATGTCCTGTAAAGAGCACATGTCAAGGCTTTTCAGAGATACCATTTTGAGGTTTCACCAGGGCAACAACTTTAAAAATGACTGAATGATCAAATTTAGCACTCTAATGGAAATATAAATAATATTTTGTAATTACTGACTAATTTTCAAATTGTTTGTTATAAATGATCATCATAGGAAAATGTTATTGATTTCACACACGTCCACTGTAGAGGACACCAGGACTTAAAGCATGTTTATCAGGGATTTTAGGAGACACGACAAGTGAATACATATCATTATTCCTATAAAATATTAGATATTATTATGAAAATGTTGCTAAATATTACTCCCATTATTATACGTCTTTGTTGCTCCAAGTGGCCGTTTTACACACATATTGCTTAACGGAATTAATTGATATACCATTTTACTTTGTCTTTCATAACATAGTTGAGAATCATCTTTAAACAAAGTTTGGTTAAAAAAATAAATCCTGAAACTTAATTGATTGGTGAATAAAAACAAAATCTCACTGTTTTTGCCTATACATATCATTTTATTTTTAAACAAGTCCTAGTGTCCACTTACAAGGACATAACATAACATATGAATAAAATATAATAAAAATAAAAATCTATTTGTTTCTTATGCCTAAACAATGTAATGACATGGAAAAAATATTACATTTAAAAAAAAAAAAAAGATTTTTCCTGGGTCTTTTAGGAGGTTAAAGATGAAATATTTTCTTTAGAGTATTAAAACATTCTACACACACACACACACACACACGTTGTGGTTCCATGTTTTATGGGGACTAACAATGGATGTCACAATGTCTGTGACATCACCTGTAGGTTTCTGAAGAGCATTTTTAAGCCTAAAGTGGGCGGACCCTGCCGTTGCCATCTTAATTGTCACCGTACGTCACTCACAGATAACTGAAAATGGGCAAAGAGGCGGGACGTGGGTGGAGCAGATGTGGCTAGTAGTGACCGCAGCAGCAATCCACCTGTCACTCAAGTGGCCACGCCCTTAATTATGCAGAACTTTAAGGCTTAATATAATTTAAATGGATTTTGGAGCCTGTCTCTAGCGGCCAGTCAATGAATTGCAGTTTAAGTCACTTCCGTGTTGGAATCGAGAGAGATCAGAAGATTGCCACTTTTGTGAATGCGTGTTCTCAATCTGGCAACCCGCATGAGTGTCGAGTCTGAGGAGGAGGGGGCGGGAGAAACAACTCTCTGCAATATTTTGTATTTGGACTGCAGTGCCCATTTCAACCTGAGCTACAAAAATTGTTTCACAGCTTTCTGCCATCGGCTAGATGACAATACTAACATGTGACCATCCACATTTACATATCGACAATCCAAACACGGTGAGGTAGTAAAAAGGACATACACATACTGACACTGGATAGAGTGGCTGATGTTCATTTTATTAATTTTTTTGTCTGATCACTTCATTCTGATTTTAACAGTTTGTGCCAAATGTTTTATGAATCTGCATTGCTTTAGTCTGTTGTTTGCCTATAAATACTAATTTCACAGGCAAAGAGACTAGCCATTCACAGAAAAGGTTATTTATATATGGAGGCAGTTACACTAGCTACACAGCTACACTAGCAAAAACTGCAAAATTAATTCTAGCAGCCAGAAATAAAAAAGCATAAAAAGCTAAATTGTGATGTTTTTGGTACAAGTAACAAGTTGACCTTTACAAAATTATGCGGCAAGTGTATGGTATGACTTCTTTAGGTGAACAACTTTGAGAAAAACACACATGGGAAATGATGAATGTGAAGGCTGGTGAGGTTGCTTTCCTTTCACTCGTGTACGTTAAGCTTTAGGTCTGGATTATTTCGGACAGGTCAGTTCACAGAGAAAAGCTCAGCTAATCTCTGCAATGTGCCATATCCATTAAAAAAGGTCATCCTGATAATGCACTTTACACGCGTGTACCCTCAAATCCAAAATCCAGTGAATAAAGAGACACAAATCAGATTTTCCCATTTATTTCTGTTTTGTTTTGAAAACACTGTAAAAATGCAATCCTTCATTAGAATTAGATTCTGAAATTATATTATTGTCTTCATTAAATTAATAATTCACCTAAAATAACAGTTCTGTCACCATTTACTCACCCTCATGTTCCAAAACCGTTTGACTGACTTCCTTCTGTTAAACAGAAAATAATAAGTTTTGAAGAATGTCCGAGCTGCTCTTTTTCATAAAATTAAATTGGATGTGGACAAGGGTTGTCTACCTAAAAAGTTACAGTAAAAAAAAAAATCATAAGTTTTCATTATGACTCATTTTGCTTTCCATATACAATATACGCACAAAACAACACACGAGTATGCACAAATGAGATTTCAGAGTTAAACAGAGTTGAGCTTGAAAGTCTCTGGTCCTTCACTTTATGAAAATAATTTCATACAGGTTTGGAATGACATGTGGGTGAGTAAATCATGTTTGATGAAGGATTACTTTCACATACAAAATCCATAGTGAGAGGGCGAAACTGTTCACATGGTACAGAAAGTACCGACGCCATCCGCGTATGCTTCATATTTCACAGTGTGTAAGGGAGCTGCTGCTACAAGGCTTTATAGCTAAACTAAAACCCGAACGGAAGTGATCACCCATCGAAACATCATACGGTCCTGTGGTGTGGGGCGCTAGGCCTTCCCTTTCTCCACCTCCACCCCGGCCATCTGAGTCTCTTCCTGAAGGCCGACGGTTGTGCTTGGCTGAAAGCAGCTCAGTTGATGTTCTTTCCAGTCCTGCCAAAAGACGGATCCAAAAATAAAGCGTCTCGAGCCGGTGTGATGCAGCGGTGAATGCTCAGGTTGGGCTTACCTTCCGCTGACAGAAGCCAGAGCAGTAATGGACTTTATGACAGCCGGCACACTCACTGGACGCCTCTCGCCCGCAGTTCACACACTGAAACATAGAAGAAAACATATTAGTGTTACTATTAATACAACTGTACACTCACCTAAAGGATTATTAGGAACACCTGTTCAAGTTCTCATTAATGCAATTATCTAATCAACCAATCACATGGCAGTTGCTTCAATGCATTTAGGGGTGTGGTCCTGGTCAAGACAATCTCCTGAACTCCAAACTGAATGTCAGAATGGGAAAGAAAGGTGATTTAAGCAATTTTGAGCGTGGCATGGTTGTTGGTGCCAGACGGGCCGGTCTGAGTATTTCACAATCTGCTCAGTTACTGGGATTTTCACGCACAACCATTTCTAGGGTTTACAAAGAATGGTGTGAAAAGGGAAAAACATCCAGTATGCGGCAGTCCTGTGGGAGAAAATGCCTTGTTGATGCTAGAGGTCAGAGGAAAATGGGCCTGGTCTGAGTCTCGATTTCTGTTGAGACATTCAGATGGTAGAGTCAGAATTTGGCGTAAACAGAATGAGAACATGGATCCATCATGCCTTGTTACCACTGTGCAGGCTGGTGGTGGTGGTGGTGTAATGGTGTGGGGGATGTTTTCTTGGCACACTTTAGGCCCTTAGTGCCAATTGGGCATCGTTTAAATGCCACGGCCTACCTGAGCATTGTTTCTGACCATGTCCATCCCTTTATGACCACCATGTACCCATTCTCTGATGGCTACTTCCAGCAGGATAATGCACCATGTCACAAAGCTCGAATCATTTCAAATTGGTTTCTTGAACATGACAATGAGTTCACTGTACTAAAATGGCCCCCACAGTCACCAGATCTCAACCCAATAGAGCATCTTTGGGATGTGGTGGAACGGGAGCTTCGTGCCCTGGATGTGCATCCCACAAATCTCCATCAACTGCAAGATGCTATCCTATCAATATGGGCCAACATTTCTAAAGAATGCTTTCAGCACCTTGTTGAATCAATGCCACGTAGAATTAAGGCAGTTCTGAAGGTGAAAGGGGGTCAAACACAGTATTAGTATGGTGTTCCTAATAATCCTTTAGGTGAGTGTATGTTTGTCTGTCTGTCTTATGGACTTTTAAGGCTTCAACTTTCAAAAAAAGATGAAGTTCTTTTGAAATTCAGTTTGCATAATAAATACAATTATGCGTCCTGTTTGCGACTTTAATTCAAATGTGAATTTAAACCGCATTCTTAATTCAGTTCTGATTGTTCTGAATATTTCATTCCCTTGAACACAAAACGAAAATGGCTCCAAAAATGACAAAAAAGAATTTTGACAAATTATAAAAATTAATTACAAAAACATTACGCATATCAAAACATTATGAATATTAAAGCACATATCTCCATCCAAGTGAATGAAGCACAGCCTGGACATTTATTCTGCAAAATATCCTCTTTTTTTTTTTTTTGTTAACAATATGAGGTTTGGAACGATACAAGGGTGAGTAAATAATGCCAGTCTCAACACAGACTGGCATTTTAAACAGTTCTTCATTCTCTGGAATCTATTGGCCTTTTCCAGCAGAGCTTCTGTGTGTTTCCAGCCCTCCTGCTTATCAGCTGCAGATTCTGATAGTCCTGCTTCACTCTCTATCACATCTGAACCAAACCACCTGCCAAACACAGCAGGCGACCGTGTGTGACGGTCCTGGGTGTTCTTCAATACACACATCTGCAGAGCATGACATGAGCCACATGATAAAACTCCAAGCTTTGGTCAGTCGAATCTGATGAGCCACATTAATACTGTGGCAAAATATCCAATAAGTAAGTAATCCTAAACCTTAACCCACGTAACCCTACCCCTATTGTCCGAATGAGAACTAGGGTTGGGTATCGTTTGGGTTTTTTACGATACCGGTGCCAAACCGATACTTTTAATAAAATAAAGAGCCACAAAACAATGGTAGATGACAATAAAGAATGGCTTTTTATTTTAAAAAAAAATTAAATGTATAAACTTTAAAAGTATACTTAAATATTTAAATAAATACAAAACAACAAATTCCCTTAAATTCACAGTGAAACCTAATCCAACTACACCAGGCCTAATTTAACACTATAACAGTAACAGTACTAATAACAGCAAAGTGTTCTTGGTATGCTACAAACCATCTTCAAGGTTCAGCATTATTTTGCTGAAATATGACCATATTCTCTGGCTAAATATTTTATAATGCATCGCCTTATTGTTTCCATGGCGACGCGTCGTGCTTCTCCCATGACACACAGCAGCCGCAATAGCGCTGTATCACAGATGTTTTATTCAAAATACACAAGCTTGTTAACTATGTCATGAACTATCTTTCAAATATGTGTAAGTGAATGTGTGTTAGTTGATCTATAATGCGCGATAGCCTCAGAGAATCGGATCTGTGGGATTTACATCACATCTCACAAAATACATGAAAGTAAGTGACCGGTGAACCGGGAGAAGAACAGAGTAAACCATATAGTTAACTATATAATGTGTATTTGATATAAATAAGACACGTAGCCAAATTATAACTGTCTGAAATGATTGTTATTGCTGCTTCCATAGACCTCAGTGTGTGTTTTTGCTAGTACTTATGTGCATTTAAATGTCTGAAAACTAAAATAATGTGGTTGTGGTTGAAAACACTGAATAGTTGTGATATGTGACGAGCGCTGAGGCGTCTGTCTCGGCGCCGGTCAAAACGCGAAAGCACGTTTGAATTAAAGTGACACCGAAATCTGCATTCTGATTCGGTCCAGTACATACCAGTTATATAGGCACCGGTGCCATATTGGAACCGGGATTCGGTACTCAACCCTAATGAGAACAGACCTGGCGCAGTGAATATGGCCACAACTGCCAAACCATAAATGCTTGTTGTGATGGAATGATTGGTCTGTCGGCATGTATTTGCATGCTCACAAAAATTGCACACAGAAACTGAACTACAGGACGCTGAAAAAACCTCCAGCTCTCCAGTCACTATAGTTTGAGACAGGGTTATTATTTTTGACTACTTTAAGTTCTAAAATAAGTACTAAAACTTGATATGATATGATATGAGAGAGAGAGAGAGAGAGAGAGAGAGAGAGAGAGAGATGGAGAGAGAGAGATGAGAGAGAGAGGGAGAGAGAGAGAGAGAGAGAGAGAGAGAGAGATGGAGATGGAGAGAGAGAGATGGAGAGAGATGGAGAGAGAGAGAGAGAGAGAGAGAGAGAGAGAGGAGAGAGAGAGAGAGAGAGAGAGAGAGATGGAGAGAGAGAGAGAGAGAGAGAGAGAGAGAGAGAGAGAGAGAGAGAGAGAGAGAGAGAGATGGAGAGAGATGGAAAGAGAGATGGAAAGAGAGACGGAGAGACTTGCCTTAATGATAATTTCAGTGATTTTCCCCTCAGGTTCGTCACTGAGTGACAACTGACTCTGAAAGGACTGAGAGAGAAAAACACAAATATATGATACTACTTCAGAAGATTTAATAAGATAAACTTTCCCCTCAGTTCCACTTATAATGTCTGTAAAGGCTTCCTAGACATTTACAGGTTTCTTTGACCTTTATCTAAATTAGACAGCCATCATTTTAGTTTTTCAGGATTTTTTTCTCACATTTTGCTACTGCACATGTATTTACCCAGATAACAGGGAACGTTATCAGAACGTTCTGTCAAGGTTTTCCTAAAGTTATGAGCAAACGTTATTCCAGTAACCTTAATAGAATGTTCATTCAAAAATGTTTCTTTAAAACATTAACATAGTAACTTTACTTATACATCGTTAATGGAAAGTTTATTTGGATATTCATTAAAAAAAAATTTAAATATCTGTCTGTCTGTCCGTCCATCTATGGGCAATTTTTGCAGGTTAGTTTCAATAAATGCTCTTTTTAGTCTAGGGATGATGTTTTGAGTTTGTCTTATTTCATGATATGACCTCATGAACACTGATCTGAGAGCAGTTTTGTGGTTCTAACCTCTTTTCTGAAGCTGGTGTTTTTCTCTGGGCTGATGCCATGCACTCCGCTCTGACTGGCTTGTTTGGCTTGTGCAATGAGGACTTTGAGCTGCTGGACGTTGCTGAGCAATGTATTGGCCATCTCTTCCAGGTAAAGCCACGTGCGCTGCTCGCCCGTCTCTAGCCCATTCATCAGTGTCCCGGTTGGAGGGGGTTTAGACTGCACCACGGCCTGCTGAGGGACCACCGCCAGTGCAGGAAGGGTGGTCAACACTGAGGAGAAACACACATTTGAGATGAAGCTGATGCTAGAAGGCTAACCTACGTCTCCTGAGTGTTGAGCAATTAAAGCGTTCCTTTGGGATGGCTGGTTTTGTAAAGGTGACGCAACGACCTTGATGAGTACATTGAGGCTGTCCTCATCTGTTCTCACTTTAACCCTGACCCACATTTAATTTCAAGCTTGTTGTTCTTAAAAAAGGTTTGGAAATGTGGTCCGGACAGACAGGAGAGGACATGCTCTGTGTCAAAGGCCCTGTATTAAAGTATTAAGATGTGTTTTTTGGTCGATTGGATAAGTACACATGAGGGAGAGAAGTTGCCGTTTACACCTGGTGTTTAAATCCATCTCTTTTGTCCACTTTCAGCCACTTCTGTCCTGATTTCTTCGAGGGGAGGGTAAATAAGCTCACACAATTTCCATATGAACACGACCGGGGACGATGGAAAAACATACGGAGAGCAGTAGCTTTAGTTTCTTCTGTGACAGACACAAGACCAGCTGACGTGTGTGTGTGTGTTAGAAATCAGGTTTGGAGAGAGAACATTGAGCTGGGTACGTTTTTCCTCTTCAAACCAAACTTGGGTCTCCAGCCGACAAAGTTTAAATCCCGTCTGGCTAGCGCGCTTCCCATAATGTTCACGCATTAGGTCAGTAGGAGGAGAGAAGCCGGTCTTTTAGTGGCTGTTTGAACTCATGAGCATTTACACTACGAAAGCAATCCGAGCAAATGTGTTTTCTGCCACCTCTGGAAGTGGTCGAAAGTGGACAAGCTCAAAACGTTTTAGACCCCGTTTACACCTGTATTTAGTGCCGTCCACTTGTGATCCGATCGACCAAAACACATCTTAATACCAGGTATAAACAGGACCCATGTGTGTTTTTGCAATGTCCCGGATTTCAGCATTTTATGTTGACTACACTTGCTCTCCATTGACTCTCAATGCGGTTTAGCATGAACAAAAAGACAAAGAGGACTCATTTGTGGCGCTTAGGAAACATACTCTATTTTGAGCCACATACTCCTCATTTGAGTATACACATATAAATAATCGGATGGAGTAAAGGAGTGAGGAGTCGAGGTGGCGGAGAAATGCTGAAAACTGTCAAGGAACATAGAGTCGGGTACGTATATATACAAGCCTCCTCTCGTGCGAATTGGATAGATCATTTGAACGTGTTCCTCCCGAAATGTGTAAATAAAATAGATGTGACATCCTGAACTTTAACACCTGAGATCTGCTAACACATCTGCTAACTCTGTAACATTTGTTAATGTCAGTTATTATAAATCCAGTCGTGTTAGTTCACAGTGCATTAACTAATGCTGTAGAAGTATTTTCATTCTTAATTCATGTTAACTGAAGTAGTTAACTAATGAAACCTTATTGTAAAGTGTTACTGCTAACTCAAACATGGCTTATATCTGACATAAAAGTACTTTACTTATACTCATGGACTCAAACAGTGTGAAGAGGTTATGACCGAGAATATAAATTATGCTTTTTATTTTTGGCACTTTTATGAAAAGGGACAGTGAGATAATGAGTAGAAGAGGGTGAAACTGAATCGTGAAATGCCACAAAGCCCAACGTTTCCCTAATTTTATCCGTAAATTTCCATGATTTTATCAGTTATTTGTGATAAGGATTATGGTTTAAAAAATCACTTTATAGAGCGTTCTATCCAGGGTTATTATAGTAATTTTTACTTGAAATAGCATAAATGTTAACTGAAATGTAAAAAAAAACATCATTTAGTTATTAAAAAAAAATCTATAAAAAGACTTTTTTTTTATTTAAAATGTACAAAATAACAAAAATATATATGGAAAAAGTGGAATATAATCATATATTGTTTGACCTGCAAGCTGGATTGGATCTTCCGGTTGTCGCATGAGCACCACAGCTCAATGTTTCTGAGGTTGTTTACTAACCACTAGGCCACTGCCTCTATATGTGAGAATATGTATATAACATAATCTTCCTGTGGAAGAAACACATTTTTCTGTAATATTACGGTCCGGGGCTGCTGTGGACACACTTATTTTAAGGTTATTTTCTTGAATCTGCCTGAGCGAGTCGAGGTCAGGATGCTTTAAAAGAAAGGTGCTGAAGCATTTCAAGTCTATTCCGGCACACAGAAGCTGACAGAGATAAAAAAGGAGGAGAGAACGATCATTTCCTGAGACACAGAGCACAGTGGTCCATCAGTGACACAGAGCCGCTTGGAATTGGAGGTCACGCTCCCCGGAGCGAAACATCTACACTGGGAGACTGCCCTCGACTTCAAAAATAAACCCTCAGACAGAATTCAAACCATGACCCTTTCACTTGAAAAGAGAGAACGAGAATGCAAAGACGTTGTAAGATGGATATAAAGCGATTATACTGAAACTATGGCTGTTCATATTTCATATGAATTCCCTGAATTGCATTCATATTCAGGGAATATGAATGAATACAGATCGTCCTGCTATGCTCTCAGACGAGCAGTTAAAGCCGCAAAACTCCGTTATAAAGACCGAGTGGAGTCTCATTTCCAACTCAACGACTCGCGGCGCGCATGGGCAGGTCTGAGGTCCATCTGCTCTTTTGGATCTAAATCCTCTGCAGAGGCAAGCGCTGATCCGTTGCTCGTGAACGAGTTAAACTCTTTCTATGCTCGCTGACTGTAACCGCGTAACGCGACTCCGCCAAGTGGCGCGTTAGAGAAATTACTCAGAGCAGCAACAATCACGTGATCTCTGTCTCGGAGGATGAAGTTCGGAGAGCACTCAAGCGTGTGGGCGTCCAGGAAAGCTGCCGGGCGGATGGTATTTCAGGTCGTGTTCTGCGGTCCTGTGCTGATCAGCTCGCCGGGTTGTTTACATCTATCTTTAATGAGTCCTCGCTACATCTGTGGTCCCCACCTCCTTCAAAAAATCCACCATCATCCCTGTCCCTAAGAACAGTAAACCCTCTTGCCTAAATGACTATCGTCCAGTGGCTCTCACGTCTATAGTCATGAAGGTCTTTGAGAGACTCATTAAAAACACCATTTGCGCCTTCATTCCTGACACTTTGGACCCTCTTCAGTTTGCCTATCGTCCCAATAGATCGACTGAAGATGCCATCTCTCATGTCCTCCACTCCTCCCTCACTCACATCGACAGCAAAAGTGGGAACTACGTAAGACTGCTATTTATTGACTATAGCTCAGCCTTTAACACCATAGTTCCCACCAAGCTAACCTCCAAACTCCTGGATCTCGGCCTGAATCCTTCTCTCTGCCACTGGATTGAGGACTTCCTCACTGGCAGGCCTCAGGTGGTGAGAATAGGCCAGTCCACCTCCACCTCCATCACCCTGAGTGTGGGGAGCTCCACAGGGCTGTGTCCTGAGCCCCTGCTCTACTCTCTCTACACGCATGACTGTTTGTCCACACACAGCTCCACCTCTATCATCAAATTTGCTGATGATACTGTTGTCCTGGGCCTCATTTCCAACAACAATGAGACGGCATACTTGGACGAGGTGGAGCATCTAACATCATGGTGCCAGGACAACTGTCTCTCTCTGAATGTTGGCAAGACCAAAGAAATGATTGTGGACTTCAGGAAGAGACAGCAGCAACGGACATACTCCCCCTCATGATCAGCGGGTCACCAGTAGAGAGAGTGAGCAGCTTCAAGTACCTGGGAGTAAACATCTCCGAGGACCTGACCTGGACTGCTCACATTCAGACACAGGTGAAAAAGCCAGGCAAAGACTGTACCACCTGCGCCAGCTGAGGAAATTCAGGGTTTCACCAGCTATCCTGAAAACTTTCTATTTAGGGGCGATAGAAAGTGTTTTAACTCAGTGCATCACAGCGTGGTATGGGAACAGCACCAGTCATGACCGCAAAGCCCTGCAAAGAGTAGTGCGCTTATCCGGCGTATCTCAGGGTCAGCTCTCCGTCTCTGCAGGACGTCTACACCAAACGCTGCAAAGGTAGAGCTACCAAGATCATCAAGGACTCTAATCACCCTGCAAACCCTCATTTCACGCTGCTGCCATCTGGTAAGCGCTTCCAAGCCTGATGGCCAAAACTGAGAGACTCAGGAGGAGCTTCTTCCCCCAGGCCATCAGACTCCTGAACTCAGTCACTTAACATCACGTGACTTCACGTCCAGGATAAACATCGATACACTGACATTGCACTGCACTTTCTGTTCTCGTTGTTACTGTGTAACAACCTGTTATAAACCTGTTTGCACATTATACTCTTTATACATTTGTTAACCACATATTTATAAGTCTACAGTTTACTCACTGCAAAGTCTACTTCAATTATTTTATTCCACTTTATCCTTATTTGTTACCTTTTTTTTTATAATTCTCTTGACTTGATTATTTATAATTCTACAGATATAGACATATATATATATATATATATATATATATATATATATATATATATATATATATAGTACTTTTTTTTTTATATCCTATTTCTATTATAATTTATTCCTTGTGTTTTTAACTGTGAATTTGCACTGTCCATGGAGCGGACCTGTTTACATTTCACTGCCGGTTGTATATTCTGTATATAACTGTGTATGTGACAAATAAAACTCTTGAATCTTGAATCTTGAATCTTGGCTGTTGATATTGTAGGTGACACATTAATTGTAAATATTTTTTTGTCGTTTTGTACTTATGAGTATACCTACATATTTTCCTTTCATGCATTTGGTTCCTTTTTCAAATGATATACACACACCGACCAGGCATAACATTATGACCGAATCATTAACACTGATGATCTCTCCATCACGGCTCCTGTTAGTGGGTGGGATATATTAGGCAGCAAGTGAACATTTAGTCCTCAGAGTTGATGTGTTAGAAGCAGGAAAAATGGGCAAGCGTAAGGATATGAGTGAGTTTGACAAGGGCCAGATTGTGATGGCTAGACGACTGGGTCAGAGCATCTCCAAAACTGCAGCTCTTGTGGGGTGTTCCCGGTCTGCAGTGGTCAGGATCTATCAAAAGTGCTCCAAGGAAGGAACAGTGGAGAACCGGCCACAGGGTCATGGGCGGCCAAGGCTCATTGATGCACGCGGGGAGCGAAGGCTGTTGACTTGGCCTCCAAATTCCCCAGATCCAATCAAGCATCTGTGGGATGTGCTGCACAAACAAGTCCGATCCATGGAGGCCCCACCTCGCAACTTACAGGACTTAAAGGATCTGCTGCTAACATCTTGGTGCCAGATACCACAGCACACCTTCAGGGGTCTAGTGGAGTCCATGCCTCGATGGGTCAGGGCCGTTTTGGCAGCAAAAGGGGGACCAACACAATATAATGCACAACAAAACAAACATAATGTTATGTCTGATCTGTGTTTTTTTTCACTTTGTCGTAATCAACACGTTGCACTTCCATGATAATAGTCCTAGCTGTATTTAATTTATAAATTGCTGTTAAAAAGGGAAAAAGACATGCAACAATTTTTTTTTTTATTGTCATAATTTCATGCATTTCTGAGTAAAACAGACTCATGCCCTGTCCCCAAATTACCTAAAATGCCAAATGGGACACTCTATGGTCTCGTGGACTTTATGACCACGCACACAGTGGCCATTGTAAGACCACAAGGCCGCAAGCATAGACATATATACATAGATTCCTTGTTTAGTGGCCGTTTCTATGGGCTGCTACACGTATGCCATCACATTAGAACGGTCAAAACACCGGTCCGTGAACATTCAAGAGCAAGTGGACTGTGCGTCTGCAACCGTAGTTAGACATATGAATGAATATATATATATTTGCAATAGACTTCAACTGACTTGGGGCGTGCCGACATGCCGATCCTACACTTCTGGGGCCTCTGTCAGTGCATTCTTAAAACCCCCAAATTTCCAGAAACTTAAGTAATAATTACAATGGTTTTCAGTGTGCAAGGTGCACTGCCAGCTTTCAATAGGCTAATGGAATTAAAACATCAAGGAAACAAACTGTAAGTTATGAAAAACGTATATAAATATGTAAAGGGAAACGTTAAATTGGCAGCCTGTGTTGCGTAGCGTGTTCATTATTTTGGGGGCGGGGCAATGAATGGAGGGGTGTGTTTGTTTGGGTGCCGAATTCAAATATCAACAGTGCTCCTCAGAAATCGCTTACTGCACCTTTTAAAAAATGTTTTTTTTATAAAACTCCACCATTCATAAATAACCATTTAATTAATCTCAAATGTAACTTCTGCAGTGCTCAATTCAGCAGATAACATCATTTAAAAACATTTTGATGAAATAATACACAAATCTTGGTACAGCTAGTACTGTTCAAGCATGACCCATATCAGGACAGACCCCGATGTACCCTCTGTCCTACAAATGTGCCATTTAACAGTAGTCACCCCAACTGGACAGGTTACAAAAACACATAACTCATTATCCGGGGTCAAAACGGCCTCCATCGCGCACAAAGAGGCCTAAAAATAACAGCCCTTTTGTTTCCAGCTAAAAACAGAAAGAGGCCAATCCTGGGCTTCAGAGGAGGACAGAGTCTCAGATGTCACGATCACAGACCGCCGACAGACCAGTCACCGACCCTCTGATGCACATTACACACACGGCAGAGCTTCAATCTGATTGGCTGTCTTTAATCAGCCAGTATCCAAGTGGAATCCAGTTATCACTTCAAGAACTAAAAACACTTATTTTATTACAAACCCTGCCAATTTATTTTCTGCATCTGACTAAAATAAAATATGCAATTAATGATTTTTTTTTTAAAAGGGGGAAAAAGCTGTTAAATCAGGTGCAGAAAATATTTAATTGTTAAATATGTAATTATGATTATTAATAATTTATTGTTGTACTGAAAAAACCCAGAAAATAATTATTTAATTATGTTAAATATATGTAATTATTGAATTTAATTGATTAATAATATTAGTCGGTCTCAGACTTGGAGGACTCGGGATTTTGTTTCAAGGCCGGTCAAGTCCACAACTGCTGGGATCTTTACTAAACTGCCGGTGCTTTGCCTGATTTAATTATTAACATCATTAATGTGACTGGATGTAAAACTTCCTGCTTCAGATGCAATCAATAACTTATTTCTAATTTGATTTATATATTGTGCCACTTCAGAAATGAATGAGGGATTGTGTCAAAAATGTCACCAAAAATGAATACAAATGCTCACAAAATTCAAGATATTGTTGAAAAAAAGTTTCTGGATTTATAACGTGATATAATTAAGCAATATCACGAGCAAGAGAGCTGTTTTCACAAGTTTGAGCAGGACTGCAAACATGATATTGCTTTAACAAACATTACATATTTTTTCAACATTATTTATGCATTTGTAATTTACCAGTTCAGATCTTCTGTATCACCTCTGCAGTGCAAAGATTAATTTTGTTGTTAATGATTTCATTTGATTGGTAACGGCTCTATATAGTGTCTTATTCTAATTATATTAGAAGTCATTTTTACTTCTGGAAGTGGAGGTTCTAAGTAATTTCTCAGGTGGTAATGTGGATCTCTATGAATTTAAGGAGGTCTGGTCTTAGTCTTCGGTGACTCGGTGTCGTCCTGCATTGGTCTTGTCTTGGTCTCAACACACATTGGTCTTGGTCTTGACTCTGTCTCGTCCTGTCTTGGTCTTGTTCTTGTTTTGGTCTCAGCACACATTGATCTTGTCTTGGTCTCAACACACATTGGTCTTGGTCTTGTCTTGGTCTCAGCACACATTGGTCTTGTCTTGGTCTCAGCACACATTGGTCTTGTCTTGGTCTCAGCACACATTGGTCTTGTCTTGGTCTCAACACACATTGGTCTTGGTCTTGTCTTGGTCTCAGCACACATTGGTCTTGTCTTGGTCTCAGCACACATTGGTCTTGGTCTTGTCTTGGTCTCAGCACACATTGGTCTTGTCTTGGTCTCAACACACATTGGTCTTGGTCTTGGTCTTGTCTTGGTCTCAACACAAATTGGTCTTGGTCTTGTCTTGGTCTCAGCACACATTGGTCTTGTCTTGGTCTCAACACACATTGGTCTTGGTCTTGTCTTGGTCTCAACATACATTGGTCTTGGTCTTGTCTTGGTCTCAACATACATTGGTCTTGGTCTTGGTCTCAACCCCTCAAAGTCTTGGTCTTGTCTTGGTCTCAGCACACATTGGTCTTGGTCTTGTCTTGGACTCAAAACACACTGGTCTTGGTCTTGTCTTGGTCTCAGCACACATTGGTCTTGGTCTTGTCTTGGTCTCAACATACATTGGTCTTGGTCTTGTCTTGGTCTCAACATACATTGGTCTTGGTCTTGGTCTCAACCCCTCAAAGACTTGGTCTTGTCTTGGTCTCAGCACACATTGGTCTTGGTCTCGTCTTGGTCTCAACACACATTGGTCTTGGTCTCAACCCCTCAAAGACTTGGTTTTGTCTTGGTCTCAGCACACATTGGTCTTGGTCTCAACACACATTGGTCTTGGTCTTAACCCCTCAAAGTCTTGTTCTCAACACACATTGGTCTTGGTCTCAACTTGGTCTCAGATTAGGTGGTCTTGACTACAACACTACTGTGCACAGAACCCATACTGCATACTTTCATAGTTGTGGTATGGAAGTATGTGGTTTTGAACACAAATTTCGGTTATATATAACACACTTTGGCTGTAGTATTTGTGTCTGCACCACCCACCAGTTGTGTTGGTGAAGACGTCAGCGGGTGCAGGGCTGTCGGAGATGATGGCCGCCGTCTCTCCTGTCGCCGTTCGGTCAAAGGTCAGTGTGCCTGAAGTGGTGATCTGTCCGGACGGAGTCACTGTAACTGAGAGCAGGCAGACAGTTGTGAGTCACATCCAGTGTCTCCTGGGAGAATTACTCACTTTCCTGATCTTTAGGAGGGACGTCAGACGGTTCAGTATCAGGAAACTAAACGGATACTCCTCAGTCATAACCGCCAATATTCTATCTTTGGATACTGGAATTGATAATAAGAAATCAAGTGATAATTAAAAAAAATATTCTGATATGGTCACAAAGCAACTTAGGCTCCATTTATGTACCTTAACAGATAAATTAAAATATGCGATCAATGATATTTGCAATTTTAAAGCTTGTGATGTTGCCATTTGCTGGCCTACATTTTTATATTCTGAATAACCCATGCTAAGTCAATATTTAAAATACATTTTCTTTAGTCATTTTAGATTAATTTAGCCAAAAAATGAATTCATCCCCTCCACTCAATCAGAATCTGGTCACAGGAGATGTAATTTAGATGGATGTGATATCAGGTGTGGGTGGTAATTGGTCATGCCTGACACTCTGTGATCATTTCAGCCGAGACGGATGTTAATATTGGGTGCAAGTGAAGAGGAACAGGGGAACGAGGCTCTTACATGTTGCTCCTGGAGCCAGGGTGATGTTCTTTGGAGACTGAACTTCCTTCTTTTCAGGAGAAGCCGACCGCTCATTGTCCTTCTTTCTTCTTTTATAAGGGACGAACAGTCTGACGGGGCCCGTCTGTAGGGCACCAGAACACAGAATTAGTCTCTAGAGCGACATGACATCACGACTGAGACTTCAGATGTTACAAATTACCATAGTGATGTTTTCCCCTCCGAAAGGCCCGTCTTTGGCACACTGGAGAAAAACAGGAGAGATTTGAGTTATATAGGATAAAAGAAATGAGCTGCACTTTTGAATTTAAGATTGTCAAAAACATAAATTGCTCAAAAAAGAAAGAAGAGCCTTTTTTTTGCACAGATTCACATGCAATATCCATGCACTGTTTATTTATTTGTACATATTAGTAATATGTATTATATGCTTAAATTAATTTTATCTTTATAAAGTTATAATTATTATCATTATTATATTCATATTTTAATATATACATTATTATATACATATTTATATTACAAATAATATGAATATAATTTATAAAATTGTACATTATTGATATCATCATTATTATATCATTAATATTATATATACAAAATAATATTATTTTATACACACACGTTACACACACATATATAACATGTAAATAGTATTCATTATTTGTATACACACACACCTAAAGGATTATTAGGAACACCTGTTCAAGTTCTCATTAATGTAATTATCTAATCAACCAATCACATGGCAGTTGCTTCAATGCATTTAGGGGTGTGGTCCTGGTCAAGACAATCTCCTGAACTCCAAACTGAATGTCAGAATGGGAAAGAAAGGTGATTTAAGCAATTTTGAGCGTGGCATGGTTGTTGGTGCCAGACGGGCCGGTCTGAGTATTTCACAATCTGCTCAGTTACTGGGATTTTCACGCACAACCATTTCTTGTTGAAAATGCCTTGTTGATGTCAGAGGTCAGAGGAGAATGGGCCGACTGATTCAAGCTGATAGAAGAGCAACTTTGACTGAAATAACCACTCTTTACAACCGAGGTATGCAGCAAAGCATTTGTGAAGCCACAACACACACAACCTTGAGGCGGATGGGCTACAACAGCAGAAGACCCCACCGGGTACCACTCATCTCCACTACAAATAGGAAAAAGAGGCTACAATTTGCACAAGCTCACCAAAATTGGACAGTTGAAGACTGGAAAAATGTTGCCTGGTCTGATGAGTCTCGATTTCTGTTGAGACATTCAGATGGTAGAGTCAGAATTTGGCGTAAACAGAATGAGAACATGGATCCATCATGCCTTGTTACCACTGTGCAGGCTGGTGGTGGTGGTGTAATGGTGTGGGGGATGTTTTCTTGGCACACTTTAGGCCCCTTAGTGCCAATTGGGCATCGTTTAAATGCCACGGCCTACCTGAGCATTGTTTCTGACCATGTCCATTCCTTTATGACCACCATGTACCCATTCTCTGATGGCTACTTCCATCAGGATAATGCACCATGTCACAAAGCTCGAATCATTTCAAATTGGTTTCTTGAACATGACAATGAGTTCACTGTACTAAAATGGCCCCCACAGTCACCAGATCTCAACCCAATAGAGCATCTTTGGGATGTGGTGGAACGGGAGCTGCGTGCCTGGATGTGCATCCCACAAATCTCCATCAACTGCAAGATGCTATCCTATCAATATGGGCCAACATTTCTAAAGAATGCTTTCAGCACCTTGTTGAATCAATGCCACGTAGAATTAAGGCAGTTCTGAAGGCGAAAGGGGGTCAAACACAGTATTAGTATGGTGTTCCTAATAATCATTTAGGTGTGTGTGTGTGTGTGTATATATTTATATATATATATATATATATATATATATATATATATATATATATATATATATATATATATATATATATATATAAATATCTCAAATAATATCTCAATATATTATATAATAGTGATATAAAAATGTCACTCACTGTAGATAGATAATTTATTATTAGATTTTTAATATATACACCAAATAATAATTTAATAAAGATAAAAAATAAACAATACATTTTTTTTTTTTTTCAATTATGATATTATTATTATTATTATTATTAACATTATTGGATGTTATAGTAATAGTATATATTCTTTCATTTTATAATATATTTGTATTTATATTTTTGTTTCCTTTGTATTCATTATTTTATTTCAGTTGTCATTTTGTTGAAAAAAACCTGATTATTAGTCTCAGTGTATTATAACCCAGGTCAGCAGTGTGAAAGTGATTAATGAGATTGAGTCACCATGTCACTCACTGTAGACAGATCATCACAGCAGGCCGCACACGTACAGGACGCTGCATGAGGGTTCAGGATACGCTCCTGTCAACACACGCACACACACGCGCACACACACACACGCACACGCACACACACACACACACACGCACACACACGCACACACACACTCCAGTCAGGCTGTTCAGTGAGTCACTGGGGTATATTTTGGATTGTGTACATACTGTGAGCTGTATGTGTGTGTATTGTGTAGTGATTATGTGTGTGTGTCTCCAAAGGCCGGTCTGACCTGAATGAGGCACTGTAGAGGTCGGCCAGCGTAGCGGATACTTCTCTTCCAGTCTTTGCTGCTCGCTCGCCCTGACATACTCTCAAACTCCGTTGGGGTGTACCAGTTATTGTTGTGTTTGATACAGCGCCCTTTGCCCCCTGCCATCAAAGGTTAAAGATCAGTCATGTTAAAACACTTTGGCTGCATTCCAGTTCTTATATTATGCATCCTAAATAGTCATTAGTGTGTATTAAATCATGGTACATAGATTCATGGGCATCCGCACATGATCTCTGGGCTTATATCACCCATAAAAAGTTTGTGATGTTTTGACTTTTTGAGCTGTAGAAAAACAGTGAGGAAAGCTCTGAAGCACAAACCTAAAATAATGACTTTTAAGGTAGTGAATTTGCTTTCATGCAAATGCAAAAAATGGCTTTATGGTATCAAGACACAAATTTATGATGAGGTCCTACATACTCAAACAAAGAACATAATACGGCTGCATGATTAAGTGAAATAAAACCAACATCGCTTCCCAAACTTGTAAATGAGAAGCTCTTATAAACTGGCTGTTGCCAATAAAAGAAGCTTTAAGGGCTCCCTGCGGTTTTTTTGTCAAAAGTCAAACATTTGAATAACAACAAATTAAGCCATAAATGCTAGTATTGTATTTTTACAGATGCACTGAATTTCTTAAATACTACTTTTTTTTTTTCATTTTACAGTGAAATATTAATAATAGTAATATTTCTTAAATGTTTTTATTTAGTAGTAATAATAATCATTTAAAAAAAAGTTTTAATATTTTGATTGTAAGTCACAAAATGTCTGACCATTGTGCAGCCCTACAAACAAGCCTGAAAGTTTGCTTTTAAATAATATAAGAGTAATACAAGTCTAATATAATTATTATGAAAAGTAAGATTTAGCTTTTGTTATTGTAAATACTGTCCTGACAGCTTCTTCATACCTACAGATGTTTTTACAAAGGCTGCATCCGAAATCACACACTTCCCTACTGTATTGTAGGCGAAAAACAGTGTGTGACAAAAGAAGCATGTAAGGGTACTCATAAGAAATGCTACTTCCAGTAAGATTCTGAAGATTCTGCTTTTTTAGCAGCTGTGACGTAATTACTCAAAATAAGTACCTACTCTAGATATGATTTCAGACACAGCCAATGACTGACCAAGTCAGGTTCAACACCATATTGAATTTAACACGGATGAAATGAGGCTGTGAGGGATAGACGTACAGTATTCACAATAGCATGCACTATATAACGGCCCCTGATTACGCAATTTTCACAACTTTTAAAGGTGCAGTGTGTAAATTTTAGCGGCGTCTAGTGGTGAGGTTGCGAATTGCACCTGCCCACTGCTCACCCCTCCCTTTTGAAGCACATAGAGAAGCTATGGTGGCTGACACAGGACAAAGATATCATCTGAGATAGCAGAGAGTAGCTAGCACTCTGTATAGAAGTTTGTCCGTTTAGGGCTACCGTAGAAACATGGCGGTGCAAAATGGCGACTTCACTGTAAGGGGACCCGCGGTGTATGGAGATAGAAATGCCTCATTCTAAGGTAATAAAAACATAACAGTTCATTATGGAAGGTCTTTACACACCACTGAAAACATAGTTATGTATATTATATTGCATTTCTGCCCATAGATCCTCCTAAATATTACACTCTGCACATTTAAAACTGTTTTATGGACTTTTGGTCCATCAGATTTCATCAGCTGAACAATCAGATCGTTGTGAAACAGTACAATCCACCAAACACACTGTAATTCGTTACCTCACAGTCACACATTAAATATGGCAATACCCTGGCTGTGTCTAAAATCGCCCCCTATACTATAGGGCACTATTTGAGGGGACAGCCATTTGTAGTGGTGTCCAAAACCATAGTGGACGTTATCGAGTGCACTCATTCAATACCACAATGCACCGCAGTAACGAGTGTACACTGAACGGCTCAAGAATACCCATAATGCACTGTGAGAGTTGCGTGCCGAATGAATACCCGTGTCTGACCAGAAGATGGCGCTTACAGCTGAATCATTCATCCATTTTCCAAATCGCTGGTCCAGTGTTGGTACATCGTAATATACAGGTATAAATTCCTTTTTAATTGATTATTAAATTGTTTAATTATGGCTTATACATCCATGGCAGAGTTCAAGATAAATCTTTTCATTACTATTGGAGCTGCCAGTTTGCTAAGTCTCAAGTGAGAAATATGAGTGGAGTAATGTAGGGAATAGTGAATGAGGGTATAGGGGTGATTTCAGACACAGCCCCAGCTGTATGTGTGAGTTTCAGCAGTCGTCTGACGCCCTCGTGTGGCCGCTCCGTACCTGATCCCAGTCTTTTTTTGTACAGAATCCCACTTGTGTTCCTGCAGCGCACAGGAAGCTCGTTGTCGTAAACCGACGGATCCCAGTTGTACTTAGAGCCGTCTTTATCGTGTCCAGATGTCAGAGGGGTGCTCGGGGTCTGGGGACCTGAGAGGGAAAAACAGAAACATTTAAAGAAATACTGCATTTCATTCAGTTTAAGATTTACCATTTAGTCCCTAAAACTCAAACGCACCAGGTGTCATTGGTGTTGCGGTGCCTTTCAGGCCTGTGGCGTCCACGATGCTCCCATCCGTGTGCACTACGATCAGCGTGGCCTTCTGGGTACTCAGACTGTCTCCGATCTGAAGCGTGGTTCTGCCTGTCTGCATGAATCAGTTGAGAAATATTACATTTGATCCAAAACATATGTGTTTACGTTTACTTCACACATTAACGTACATGGTAAGGTACACTCACCTAAAGGATTATTAGGAACACCATACTAATACTGTGTTTGACCCCCTTTCGCCTTCAGAACTGCCTTAATTCTACGTGGCATTGATTCAACAAGGTGCTGAAAGCATTCTTTAGAAATGTTGGCCCATATTGATAGGATAGCATCTTGCAGTTGATGGAGATTTGTGGGATGCACATCCAGGGCACGGCTCCTGCTTTCCACCACATCCCAAAGATGCTCTATTGGGTTGAGATCTGGTGACTGTGGGGGCCATTTTAGTACAGTGAACTCATTGTCATGTTCAAGAAACCAATTTGAAATTATTCGAGCTTTGTGACATGGTGCATTATCCTGCTGGAAGTAGCCATCAGAGAATGGGTACATGGTGGTCATAAAGGAATGGACATGGTCAGAAACAATGCTCAGGTAGGCCATGGCATTTAAACGATGCCCAATTGGCACTAAGGGGCCTAAAGTGTGCCAAGAAAACATCCCCCACACCATTACACCACCACCACCAGCCTGCACAGTGGTAACAAGGCATGATGGATCCATGTTCTCATTCTGTTTACGCCAAATTCTGACTCTACCATCTGAATGTCTCAACAGAAATCGAGACTCATCAGACCAGGCAACATTTTTCCAGTCTTCAACTGTCCAATTTTGGTGAGCTTGTGCAAATTGTAGCCTCTTTTTCCTATTTGTAGTGGAGATGAGTGGTACCCGGTGGGGTCTTCTGCTGTTGTAGCCCATCCGCCTCAAGGTTGTGCGTGTTGTGGCTTCACAAATGTGAAATTGTGGTTATTTCAGTCAAAGTTGCTCTTCTATCAGCTTGAATCAGTCGGCCCATTCTCCTCTGACCTCTAGCATCAACAAGGCATTTTCGCCCACAGGACTGCCGCATACTGGATGTTTTTCCCTTTTCACACCATTCTTTGTAAACCCTAGAAATGGTTGTGTGTGAAAATCCCAGTAACTGAGCAGATTGTGAAATACTCAGACCGGCCCGTCTGGCACCAACAACCATGCCACGCTCAAAATTGCTTAAATCACCTTTCTTTCCCATTCTGACATTCAGTTTGGAGTTCAGGAGATTGTCTTGACCAGGACCACACCCCTAAATGCATTGAAGCAACTGCCATGTGATTGGTTGATTAGATAATTGCATTAATGAGAAATTGAACAGGTGTTCCTAATAATCCTTTAGGTGAGTGTATATTACCATGCTTTTTTTTGGACAGGTAATATGGTTTTATCATGGTATATGAATATAGGAATCATACAGTACCACAGGTTGATTTATTTGAAGAGGTTCATTAAAAATAAACTTGAAATAGTGAAAAAGCTAAATAAGTTTAGCCAGAAGAGTACTACAGTAAAACACATCGTACATCTTCAGATGAATAAAACATTACAATAAGGTTATCCACATTATTAAATAGCCTATTTATTATACAAGTGTTTGTCAATTATTATTGTGGCATCTAAGATAGTTTTATAACGTTGTATAAATAATATAGTTACTATACAGTACCACAGTTTTGGTTTATGTGAAAGTGCCATGGTACCACAGTATGACTTGACTTTATTCACGATTAAAATCTGGGTTTCCTTTTATTTCAGCATTTTACAGAATTGAATGCAAAATGACTTTTTAACTTGAAATCAGTCAATTCAATGAAAGTTTAGGGTTTGTTCCTTTGTGTTTTTTCGCGCGCAGACGACAACGTTGTCAAAACGATCCGCAAAAACGACTAAAACCGCTGTATTATTCATGCCAGGCCAGTAGATGGCGATGTCACTTTGTAAAGAAACACTACACGTCTATAGACTGAACACGTAATACTTATGCTTTGAAACCCGTTTTCAGGCCACCAAAACACTGTTGCCGTGTAAATGAGCGGCCAAAAGTTTTCAGTTTTTAGTTGAAAACGTGTTTCAAAGTGCACGTTTTTGAAAACGATACTGTTACCGACTACGTGTAAATTACAAAAATGTGAATTTGTGAAACTGACATCACGCGCATACGTGT
Organism: Paracanthobrama guichenoti; assembly: GCA_018749465.1. Classification (NCBI taxonomy): domain Eukaryota; kingdom Metazoa; phylum Chordata; class Actinopteri; order Cypriniformes; family Gobionidae; genus Paracanthobrama; species Paracanthobrama guichenoti. Next base: position 3,530,644 of record CM031967.1, read on the forward strand.
TCAGTCTATAGGTGTTTCTTTACACTGTGACATCGCCATCTACTGGCCCGGCAGAGTATTTAGTCGTTTTCAAGGATCCGTGTGAACGGGGATCATTTTGACAGCGTTGTCATCTGTACTCTAAAAACGCGTCACAAGGCCGCATCAAGACCATGTCTTGAACATTGGCGGGGGGGGGATTTTTTTATAAAGCCTACAGAAACAGCGAAGGAAATTTGAGGTCTAATTCTACCTGGGAAATAATCATTTTGAACTATTTGCATTAAAATATGCACATATGTAATTTTACTTGTATGCCTAATATGTCGAAAACTTAAAGCGTTTCTTGTCACACTCAGTTCCATGAATCACATAAATGCATATTTTCAATTCAAAAAGTTGAGTAGTTTGTTACTGTCGGTCGTTTAACATTTCTATCGCAAAAAAAAGTTGCCATGTATTAAATGTTTTGCTTCTTACCTCACTCTCTTTCAACGTTAAACTAACGCCTGGAATTCACGCTCTGCTTCTGTGAACAGTAAACCCCGCCTACTTTGATTTGATTGGCCATCTCAAACATTTTGACATTGACGAGCGCCGTTAGACCGCTGTGGCAGACCAGTTGACATGTAAACGTACTCTGAAATGAGAAAGCGTTTTCTCTCTTACGAGCATGTGTTCAGGGAGGGACGCTGCTGTGGTGACTGTGGATGTGAACACGGTTTCATCTGAACTCTGGACGTCCCCAACAGTGACGGCTGTGACCTCTGCAAAAAAAAAAAAACAGAAGCAGTTTCAAACTTTATATGACTTTGGGTAGACGACAATACTGAACCACGTACACTACACAAAAGTTCAGAATTACTAAATATTACGCTTATATTATGCAAGGCTGCATTTATTTGATCAACAATACAGTAAAAACAGTGAAATATTATTATAATTTAAAATAACAGTTTTCTATGTGCATATATGGAGTAATGATGCTGAAAATTCCTTTTTTAAAAATAAAAAATAAATATATATTTCACAATATTACAGTTTTTACTGTATTTCTGGTCAAATAAATGCAGCCTTGGTGAGCAGAAGAGACTTCTGTTAAAAAAACATAATTCAAACATTTTGATTATTAATAAATCAGACATTTATATTTAGTATAAAGAAAATGAAGCTTGTATTAAGATCATTAAGATTCTCAGTTACATAATGCATATTTAGAATGGTGAAAAATAGCATAAGGGAAATACAACACATACCAGGGTGTATAAATACTTTAAAGTTTAATTAATTTGATCATTTTTAAGTCACAATGCAATAATAATCTTAATGGTCTTAACAATAGAATGTATTTTCTTGCATATTCATGCACTATGTTATTTACATGGTACTCCAAGGTATTTAAAAAATAAATAAATACCATGGTACTTTTTAGCAGTTGCATTCTGAATACTGCTAAAAATTTAATGTAATGACAATGTTTCCTCAAACGATTATTAATAATATCAACGTTTAAACAAACCTGTGTGTGTGTGAGTGAGAGAGAATTAAGGTAATTAAATGTATGATGGGTCAAATAAAATGCGTATGATGTGCAGGAAAATTGACTTTCATTGTAATCAATAATCAACGCTTCGTTATAAACACAAAATCAGCTGATGCGCATGCGCACACTGACCCGCAAACGCCGCTTCGGCATCGTCCGGGTTCGGCAGTGATTCGGCGATGTCGATGTTTCCCGCTTCACCCATCACAGTCATCGTAGCGACTTCGGCCTCCGATTCGGTATCCGAACCCACAGCCTCTCCCGCAGACACGCTCTCGGACGCGTCGCCCAGCTCGAGCGCTTTCGCCGCCGGTTCAGTCGCGTCCATTTCAAAACAGCGGCGCACGAAAGCAGCCGAAATTATCCGAAGGATTGTCGAGAGGTCCACGTCCCTCACGATTTGTAAATACGCAGGTATCCAAAAAGCGCTTAGTCAACCAGTACGAATAGATTATGGATTTATTAAAACGATTTTTTCTTCGGGTGGTAAAAGAAAAGAAAATGGTTGCAGGATAATGGCCTCCGAGTGCCTTTACTGGGGACGGGGATCAACACAGGAAGGAGAGCAAGCGGAAATTACCGAATCAAAACGGAAATTACCGAAAGAACACGACGTAGCACGAAACTACTCGACAACAACGTGATTTGCAGTGACACAAATGTAGTTCTTAAAGTTTTGTGGATTTAAAATAATCTGTATACTTTAAAAATAAAAGTATTCCATCATTTCTAAATTATTTGCAATACTAATGTATGTTTGGATTTATTGTGTTTGTGTATTTCAAGAGAAATAATTAAAAATTTCAAATGGTGAGCCCAAAATTTAGTTTTTATTCATTTTAATATGAATAAAAACATTACATTAATCAGTATTGTTTTTATATATATATATATATATATAATTATAAAAGTGTTTAATATATAAAATCATTCAGATAAAACGACAAACTATGAAGCAAGGAAGACAACTTGAAAAAAATAAATAAAATACAATTAGGCCTACCTTATCAACAATTTTATTGTAAACAGATTTGTCGGTATTCCCAGAGTGAAGTTGAAGTTTATTCGTCATTACACATGTACAAGTACAGTATGTACAGAGTGATTCATGTAACAATGATAATAATATAATTGAAATATTTGGCATTATAATACATTATTACAGTAAAATAATCAAGTCTTGATAAAGTGTTTATAAAAAAGTATTAATACTTCAAGAATTTGGAAGAAATCCCAATACAGCAGACAGCTGGTTTGTGACGTGGATCATCAGACCGGCCAGCAGTAAAAACCGGAATTCACTTTACGGATCTGACCAGGCTGCCGGAGAAACGTCACTGACTGTCCTGTGGACGACATTTAATTAAAGCCATTAATATATGGCCATAGCAAACATCTTAATTACTATTCATCATCTGTTGTTGGTCAGTTATGTCTGTTTACTGCTGTTTGTTTTTTACCTGGAATAAGTGGGATTGTAGTTCCAGTATTCAGGACAATTTCCAGAGCGAACGGCTCCTTACTTCCAGACTTCCACACTGAAACACTCACTTCTGCACTCTTTACCAGCCAATCCATCTTGTTGCCAAGATAACTCACACCTCTCACACTGAGAGCATCCACGTCCCGTGGGAGCAGCGGAGCAAAGGCGAGATACTCCTTCTGCACTCTGTGTAACACAGGACAGGTACAACACACAGTGAAGTCCAGATGTGTTAAAGAGACTTTCTCTCTTTTCAAGTTGGCAGTGATTTTGTCACCTGAAGCCAGTGTAGCCAAACAGCACCGCCTGCAGAAAACCGCCCATACCGGTGAGGAAGTTCACACATCCAGAGCCATCAGCTGACTCACTCCATACCTGCACAAAGAGAGAGAGATCTTGGGCCCTATTTTAACGATGTGAGCATGTGGTCTGAAGCGCACGGCGCAGGTGCACTCAGGGCGTGTCCCAATCCACTTTTGCTAGTTTAACGATGGAAGAAAAGGTTGGTGCACCAGGCGCATGGTCTAAAAGGGTTGTCCCTAGTTTCTTAAAGAGTCATGGGTGTGTTTTGGGCGTAACGTGCAATAAACCAATCAGAGTCTCATCTCCCATTCCCTTTAAAAGCCATTTGCACTCTCACCATGGCGGATTCACTATTTACATGGCAAGACTGAACGCTTCTCCAGAGAGGAATCCTTTATTTTTAATATTTAAAAATGTGTGTGCGCTGCGTGTTCCTGTGTGTAATATGCGCGCTGTGCACCGCCTATAGGCGCATATTACTAACACGCTCTTTAAATAACACAAAAAATACTGCGCTATCGACTTAAGACCAGATTTTCAACGCTTCAACAATGCGCCTGAACACACCTGGTTTTCAGACCAGCACGCCCATGGGTGAACAGATGGGCACGAGTGTATTTGCTATTTAAGCAACACGAAAATAATAACTGTGTCAGGCTGAAACTAGCAAAAAACACTGTCGCGCCTGCCTTCGCATTGCGCCGGGTGTATGATAGGGCCCATTGAGTGCTGCTTCATAGATATTGTGTACTATGTAAAGTATACTGCCTATTATTATTTTTTTAATTATTTAAATATGTGCAGAATGTAATAATTGTCACATGACCTCATTATATTGCATATTCAATTCTGCGATCATCTATGAAAGCTTGTTTCTGCCACAGAATAAAAAAGGTAATTGTGACTTTATCTCACAATTTTGACTGAAATTGCATGAAAAACTGTTAGAATTGTGAGATTAATAAATCAAGCAAGATTAAAGCTTTCATACTCATGTTTCATCTAAAAAAGAAGTTGCGCATTGCATTGTGGGATATGGTTTTCATAAAATGCTCTGCTTGCATACTTAATTCGGACAAATTGCATTGCATACATATTGCATACAGCAAAAATTTGGTAAATAGTATGCAAATATAGGTAACACTTTAGTATGGTAAACACTTTTGCTTCAGTAAACCCCTAATTTACAGCTTATTAATTGTTAGTAAGTAGCATTTAAATTTAGGTATTGGGTAGGATTAAGGAATGATAAGGTCATATGCTTTAAATACTAATAAACAGCCAATATCCTAGTAATATGCATGCTAATTAGTTAATAGTGAGAATTGAACCCTAAAATAAAGTGTTACCCAAATATAGTATGAGACGCGCTGGCATCTACAGAGAGAGGGGTGGGACGTACCTGAAAGGGTTTCTGGATATTTTTGAAGCATTTCTGCAGAAGCTTTTTGGCTTTTTCAGCTTCTCCAAGTTCAAGCCATCCTAACGCAAACATGCCCTACAAACAGACACACATATGCACACATATTTACACTTCCTGCACATTTTAGAAAGAATAGTGTTTCAGAATTAGATTCAGAGAAAGTGATCTATGGACTCTTAAAGGGATAGTTCACGCAAAAATAAAAATGAATGTCGTTCCAAACCTGTAAGCCTTTCGTTCATCTTCAGAACACAAACGAAGATCTTTTTTTATGAAATCTAAGAGCTCTCTGTCCTTCCATTGACAGCTACGCAACTACCACTTTCAAGCCTCAGAAAGGTAGTAAAGAAAGACATGAGGATGTTAAAATAAACTATCCCTTTAAGGTAATCAGCTAACCTAGTGAGTTATTTTATTGTTGCAGTTTTATTTGATTTAAACATCTAAATGTGAATGAGAAGACGGAAAAAAACAACAACTTTTGGATATCAATCTGCACATGCGATGGACACCGGTTATGCTCATCTTTGCTGGCTCATTTGAAGGCATCTTGAGAAAAACGACACCAGAACACCTGAACCAGAAGCGATGTGACTTGTTTCACAGAATATGGAAGTTTGTTGTGCATAACCCCCATAATACACACATCCCACAGAGATGTGTGTATGATGGGTATGGCATAGTGTGTGACTTACCCATGTCATGGCTGGTCCGAGTGGATCTGTAACGGCCTCATATGCTTCCAGATCATTGCGTCTGACCTCTGGGGTCATGGGGAGGGCCAGTGGGTATCCGAGCAACACTGCGTCTGCCTGCTTGACTCGACTTCCTGTGGAATATGAAGCAGTCGCACACACCAGTACCTTCAGAAATATATATATTTTTAAAATCGCAACAAAGAATACAACATTTAAAAGCAAAATTACAATAAACAAAATATTCCACATGAAATTCTTACAAGTATTCACGGATCACTGAAAAACTTTTTGAGGGTGAGCAAAAAATGCAAATGAGCTTCTGCTTCCGGCCCCCTTTCTAGAAGAGGAGCTTCAAGAGCTCATGTTAGCAGCTCAGATTACCTCACACAGACACGCACTGAAAATGTCAGAAACTGTTCAGCCTTTTATGTTCAAACCAGAGTCGGACAATGATGGGAAGACTATAGACTCATGATATCTATAAATCGCTGGTGTGGGAACTGTTGTAAGATGCACAGAGCCAGAGAATATCTGCTGCATGAAGATATAACAGGGATAGTTTAGTTTAATTACGGTTATAATTTATGTTGTCGTCATGCTTTTATGACATGCTATTGCATTTGTGTTTCGTACTGTATTGCAATAAATGTGAAAAGACGGATGCGACAGCTTGAGCAGACTCTCAAATGTGCTCGACTACAACAACTCCTCCTCTTCTCAACATGGCCCTTGTTGCGTGTTCCCGGGGGCGGGGTTTATGTAAATTTTAGGGTTAGATGTCACTAACCTGTGAATAAGCTTTTGGTCCTCTATCAGTTGCATGCATTTTGTGGAAGAACATGGTTTTGGGGTGTGCTTCGGCTCGTTGTGACTGTGTGGATGAATACGGTTCTTTCTCATAACTAAAATGAGAGAGAGGTTATCCTACTGACCTACTGACATTGACCTTGGGACAAGGGAACTGGAAGTTCAAAAATGAACTAATTTCTGGGTTTTAGGACTTATTCCTGCGGCACTCAATTTCTGAGGAGTCCTTGTTTAGATATGCCAGATTCACCTATGATATAATGATGATTACTACAACATAAACATGAAGCTGAAGAGGGCATCTCACCCTGCTTGTAGCCGTCAAACTCTGGGTGATACTTCAGTTCTGGGTCAAAGGGAATCTTGATCTTATCAGCAACGTCCTGCCATGCTGGAGGAGCCGTCTGCGCTAACAGGCCGCACAACTCCACGGCAAACTGAAGACTAAACATTGGAGAGAACGAAAGAAAAACATCTCATATATGCTCATTCTAAATAACACTTTCAATATTCAGTATTTTTTTTGGTTGTTTTATCGTCCTCTGGATCATAAGTTTGATTGCTTATAACAGTAATAGCACATCTGTCACACAAACGGTACAGGACAAGTGCACTGAAGTTTACCACTGAGGGTTAGGGGTTTGTTCAAATCATGTTCAAGTGATTATGTACACAAACACGCACCTGCTTTGGGCGACAGCATTGGTAAACACTGAGTTGTCAACAGTGAAGTAGTACTCATCAGGAGGAATCACACCTAACAGATAAACAACACGAATACTAATTATACACGCGTACATAATCATATCAAAACAACATGTTTTGGCAAGCTTACACTGTCATTTCACTTTGTTCATTTTTATTTATTTATTTATTATTTAATTAATTGGTATCCATATATATACATATACACACACACACACAAATATGCTTATATATACACACACACATACGCATATGCATATATATATATATATATATATATATATTATATACACACACACACCTAAATGATTATTAGGAACACCATACTAATACTGTGTTTGACCCCTTTCGCCTTCAGAACTGCCTTAATTCTACGTGGCATTGATTCAACAAGGTGCTGAAAGAATTCTTTAGAAATGTTGGCCCATATTGATAGGATAGCATCTTGCAGTTGATGGAGATTTGTGGGATGCACATCCAGGGCACGGCTCCTCGTTCCACCACATCCCAAAGATGCTCTATTGGGTTGAGATCTGGTGACTGTGGGGGCCATTTTAGTACAGTGAACTCATTGTCATGTTCAAGAAACCAATTTGAAATGATTCGAGCTTTGTGACATGGTGCATTATCCTGCTGGAAGTAGCCATCAGAGAATGGGTACATGGTGGTCATAAAGGGATGGACATGGTCAGAAGCAATGCTCAGGTCGTGGCCGTGGCATTTAAACAATGCCCAATTGGCACTAAGGGGCCTAAAGTGTGTCAAGAAAACATCCCCCACACCATTACACCACCACCACCAGCCTGCACAGTGGTAACAAGGCATGATGGATCCATGTTCTCATTCTGTTTACGCCAAATTCTGACTCTACCATCTGAATGTCTCAACAGAAATCGAGACTCATCAGACCAGGCAACATTTTTCCAGTCTTCAACTGTCCAATTTTGGGAGCTTGTGCAAATTGTAGCCTCTTTTTCCTATTTGTAGTGGAGATGAGTGGTACCCGGTGGGGTCTTCTGCTGTTGTAGCCCATCCACCTCAAGATTGTGCGTGTTGTGGCTTCACAAATGCTTTGCTGCATACCTCGGTTGTAACGAGTGGTTATTTCAGTCAAAGTTGCTCTTCTATCAGCTTGAATCAGTCGGCCCATTCTCCTCTGACCTCTAGCATCAACAAGGCATTTTCGCCCACAGGACTGCCGCATACTGGATGTTGTTCCCTTTTCACACCTTTTTATACATATATATCTGTGTGTGTGTGTGTGTGTGTATTATAATACATTTGTTACTTTATTTTTAATTGCCCTGAATGTGCAATAAAAATGATAAATTACAAAAAATGCAACATGGTGTGCTACTTCAAGTATATGAATACATGCATGACCAATGATATCAATGTTTTAATATTATTTATTTACTTATACTATATAATAGTTTTGTTATTGATATTTGCTTTAATTTTGATATTTTCAGTTTTCATTAATTTTTGTTTAATTCAGTAATTTTATGTGCTTTTGCCAATTTAAGTTTTATTGTTTATAATGTTTTTAATTTGTTTAAATAACTATTTTGTTTCATTTGTTCATTTTTATTTCAGCCTTAGTTTTTCTATAATATAATTCTAGAATTCTATAATATAAGTTTTAGCAATTTTAATGATTTTACTTAAACGTATTTCAGTTAGTTGTAAAGACGTTTTTCATCTATTACACACACATGGTTTACCTTTGATATGGTACTGCTGGTCAGTAGGGTCCCATGTGACCCGTGAAACCCAGTAGTCAGCCACGCCCCACACCACCTCACTGCCCCGCCCTTCTTTGAACATCTCCAGGTCCTGTGTGATGATGGATGAGACACAGAAGATGCATTTCTGGTACAGGTGTAGGAGTGTTTATGAGTGTATCATCTGTACCTGTGTGAGATAGAAGTACTGCTGGAAAGCCAGAACCACATCTCCGTTGATATGGATCTCCTGCTGTGAATAAATTTCCTCTGGACAAACGTCATGGCCCGTTACCGCACTTTCCCATGCAAACTTCAATCCCTGATTAAATGGGAAGGAAAACAGAATATAAGATATATAAAGCTACATATAATTCAAAAACAACCCCCGATTACCCACTGCACCTGGTGGCCCATCTGCTGGGCGTTTGCTCGGGCACCTTCTACTGTTCCCACACGGTATTCCAGTACAGCCCTGGCCAGACTGGGATAAAAGAGCGCCACACTGGGGTACATCCAGGTGTCCTGCAGGGGGAGCCAGAGAGACAAAATAAAAAATCTTCATAAATCTTAAATCAGCAGGGTTTTTCAAACTGGGTGGGACACTCTCTGGCTGGGGGTCCATGTAAAATCTCTCTCTCTCTCTCTCTCTCTCTCTCTCTATATATATATATATATATATATATATATATATCTCGGACAAATATTGTCCTATCCTAACAAACCATACATTAATGGAAAGAGGTTCAGTTCTGCTGACAGCATTTGTAGCATAATATCAATTAGCATACAACTAATTATAACTTATAATAATAAATGAATCATTGTTTGAGAAGCAGTTTCATTACGTTGGAAATACGTCACAATATGGAAGAAAAGTCTATTACAACGTCAATTTCATCCCGACTTTAAACTCACCTGGTCCCAGAACACATGCCCGAGGTAATCCTCATCTTTGTTCCCGTTTGACAAACCCCCAGGACTGAGCCCTCCAAACACAAACGGTCCGTTTGCCTCCTTAATTGAAGATGGGAAAGAACTGAGAAGATAAAACATGCAGCCAATCAGAGCACGGTTCAGGGTCTCTGCTCCCACCACCTCAATGCTGCTCCCCTTCCACAGCTCCGCCCAACTCCTCAGGTGGGAGGGGCGTAAGTCACCAGTATCAATAAGCCCCAAACCAGTATCAAAACATGATTTGGCGCTCCTGTCGCTCCCGGCAAGGGCAACCAGGAAAACCCAGCTGGACTGGCTCTGGTCGGGCGGGAGGGTAAGAGTAGATATGATGGGCGTCCAGATCAGGTGCACAAATGGACGGATTCCTCCAGGAGTCTCTGACGAGACAGTCTGTCCAAAAATATGCCTGAAGAGAAGAAAGGGTCTGCTGACACATGTAATGTTTATGTGTTCGGCTTATAATGAACATTATTCTTGTACAGGCACTGTGTTAAGTAGCACAGTAAAAGTTTTTTCGTTGCTTCATGAAAACATATGAAACATCTGTGTGTTTGACGCCACTTAATCTGGGATAAAGTACACACACTTTTCCAAGACTGCAAGCGGCAAATCTTGCTGATCGGCTAAATCCAGCCCGAAGTCGAACACACCAATTGCAATTCAGTGCGCAGATAAAAACAAGAAAGAAGTCCAATTGCAATTCAGGATGCAAATGTTATAACGCGGACATACCTCCCATCCTTATAGTCTGGTGCATTCTGGAAATCAATGTCATCACTGTGGGGTTTGAAAGAGCTCTCTAGCTGAACCATGATTGGCTCAGCACTGGTATCAGAGCGCTTGAGGAGAACTTCCATGACCAGAAGGTTTGATTGCTGCCGGTGAGCGTACAAAACCTGAGTGGCCTCGAAACGAGGCGTGACCACAGTATGAGAGAAAATACCTGATACACAGAGAGAGCGAGTCTTGTAGTATATGTTTAAATGCAGTATTACGTGTGTGTGTGTGTGTGTGTTCTAACCTGTGTGCATGTCTAACTTGTACATGTGCCGTCCCACTTCCGCCGACATCACTTGAACTGCTAATGGACATGGAATGTTGCCGCGGTGACAAGTCCCGCCTTCACCATTATAAACCCCGCCCATATGCATAATTGAATCAAACACTCTCCATCCCAGCAGCCCGTTGACCAGCGGTGGCATGAAGCGAGGGTCAGAGGGCAGAGTGTCAGAGGTGAAGATGTACGGGTCGACAGGGTCAGAGGTCATTTTTGGGCAATTCTGCCGTCTGTCAAGAGAGAAACATCTGGAAAAGATGAGGAAAGATGGGATGTGTAACTTAGATGCAGGAAGCCATTTGACATCCTGTGACAAAAACTATAAAATAACTGTTAAACTGAAAATTATAATCACAGAGAGAACCCTGTAAAACTTCATGACTATGGTCAGCAAATCTCTTAAAATATTTTTATTATGTTAATTTTCACTTAACATATAGTCATAATAATTATGAAAAGCATGCGCAAAAACTATGCAAAATGCATTATTTGGGGTCTTTTTCTTCCTTTTTTTTATGTTTTTGTGAGCTTTACTCCTATACTTTAACTGTGGGTGCCTTTTAAACCCGTGACAACTGCACTTTGATCACCGTAAACGAAAATAAGAGCTTTACCAATGCAAACAGACAGCTGAGATCCCACTCTATCCTTTCATATGACTCGCTTTGACTAACCATCAAAAGAATGATGTTACTCGTTTAACAGAAACAAGTTTCATGTTAAAACTTCAGTACTTACTGATGTACCAAACATCTGTTGTGTCCCTCGTCTCATTCACCGAAGCGGACGTGAAAAAAAAAGAGGCGGAGCAACAGTCAAAGGACTGGAAAGGGCGGGGCATTGCGCTCGAACAGCGCCTCTGATTGGTCAAGTACTTGGCTCCCTTTTTAAAATATAAATAATGTCTCCAAAGAATCCTGCGTTATAATATAAATGCCGCCTTTCTAATGTGATTTGCTTTAAGATGGGTCATATCATAGTTTTATTTTTATTTTTTTCTTTACTTTTTGCTGATGTTCTTTTAATGTTAGTTAAAATGCATATTTCTTTATTTTAATATAATTTAATATATTTAATAGATTAATAACGAACAATTTTTTTATTTTATTTTAATCATACTTTCATTCATTCATTTATTTAAATTTAATTTATTTACTTATTTTAATCTTCTTTTTTACAGTTCTCTCTAGACATGGACACCCGACACCCCCTTTCCAGTGTGAAAACCCCTGACTTAAAGAACACAACGGTTTCACAAGTCATAAGTTATGATCGTTATTTATGTTGTAGAACAAAACGTGAAAGTTGCTTCAAGTTAGGGTGCGTTCACACTTGGCAGAGTAAATTAAAATGTAAATAAAATAAGTAATAAATTAAGTAAATGTTAATGCATGAGGGATGGAACTTGGACGGTGCAACGGACCTTTTTCAACAGACTGTGATGACGCGTTTTAACGGTCATCAGCATCTAAATCCGTAAAAAGGTTTTTTATATTTTATTTTATTTTATTTTATGTATGTATGTACATTTCTAACACTATACTTAGTATTATATTACCGTTGCATCAAATTACAAAAACTAACATAAAAAAATAAATAAAGAGTTAATGCTGCTATGAAGGTATTTCAAAAACAGCGGCTGTGAGTGACGGTTAAATTGACATCTTTCTCTCGTCTGACTGCTGTTATCGTATCAATCTCTCTCTTTTGAAAGTTGTGAATTATTTATTAATGTAGTCTCTCATTCACCACTATAGAAGTTAACCCAACTATGACGACTTCCGCTTCTGAGAAGGAAAAAAAAAAGTGAAAAGGGTCAATTTATGTTAGTAGAACAAAACATGAAAGTTACTTTAAAGGGGCAGTTCACCCAAAAAGTTTCAAATATGGATATTTTTCTTACAAAAACCCATAGATTCACTTCAGAAGGCCTTTATTAACCCCCCGGAGCCGTGTGGAGTACTTTTATGATGGATGGATGCAGGGGCTTCGGACAGGGGGTAATAGTGGAACTGAGTAACAGGGGCCCACAAATATACATATATTGATAACCCATAATATCAAAATTACATAGTTTTTAGGGCCCCACCCCTTGGTTCTGTGACCGGGGCCCAACATTTGGTGCTACAACCCTGGATGGATGCACTTTTTTGGGCTGCCATTCACTGCCATTATGAAGCTTGGAAGAGCCAGGACTTTTTTAATATAACTGATTGTATTTGTCTGAAAGAACACTGTCATATACACCTAGGATGACTAAATTATGGGGTCATTTTTATTTTTGGGTGAACTGTCCCTTTAAGTAAATGGAACTCTTGCAACTCTTAGTCATGACACTAGTCAGGCTCTAGATGGCGCCAAACCCTGTTCTGTTTCCCTTTGGCAGTGTGCCGGAGTTTGGGGTTCCAGACCCTGGGAAAAGAGCAGCTTTACCCTTATAAGGCCGCAATCCATCCGCTCCAGACTTTTCCTCTCCGCCCTCCCTTCCTCTCCCTCTCTCTCCCTCAGGCCGCAGGGATATTTACAGCAGGACTGGCTCTGCGTACCTTATTAGGAGCTGTCCTTGTTGTCAGTGTATATGTAGATGAGACAAACAGATGAGAGGATGGCATTCATTCTCAAGGGTCATTCAGTGTTTTGCCAAAGGTAACGAGAGGCAAATGTCTGATCCGTGTAGCACGTGTCGGAATCTCCCTGGAGTTCATACTGAAGAGACTTTTAGCGTTTTCTCACCCTCATGTTTTTCCGTTATCCTCTTATTGTTCTCTGACTTTCTAAACAAGGTGAAGAAGTAGGCCAAATGAATCATTTTGCCTTTCACTCTCACACTGTCCAGTTTTACTGTAACTTCCTGTCCTTCTCTCTGTGGGAATGTTAGATTATTCCAGCTGTTGTTCTTCTTCATCTTCTCTCTCTCTCTCTCTCTCTCTCTCTCTCTCTCTCTCTCTCTCTCTCTCTCTCTCTCTCTCTCTCTCTCTCTCTCTCTCTCTCTCTCTCTCTCTCTCTCTGATGAGGGACATCTGGTAGACGTGCACATTAGGGAGAACTGGAGAAAGATGAGAAAGACAGACAGACTGACAACTTAATAGCTACTGCTAAAAATGAACATTTGAATCAAATGTTCACATGATTTTGAATCTTCAAATCTAACTTTCAAATCTGCACATACCCAAAAATACTGAACTGAAAGTGAATTAAATGCAGGATGTGGTCAAAAATATATATATGCACATTTGATGTCCAGAAATGCGAAACAGAATGTGCTGTCAAATAGATTATCATGATTAATCACATCTAACAAAAAGTTTGTATTTGTGTGTGTGTGTGTGTGGGTATGCATGTGTACACATAGACATACAGTATATATATAATATATTTACATACCTTTATGTTAGATGTGATTAATAGATTTGACAGCACTACTTTAAACATATTTAATGACTAAACAAATGCTGAATTGAAAGTCTGAATTAAATGCAGGTTGTGGTCAAAAATATATAAGCGCATTTGATGTCCAGAAATGCTAAACAGAATGTTCAATTCAAATGTTTAAACTAGTGCTGTGTGTGTGTGTGTACATACACCGATCAGGCATAACATTATGACCTATATATTCATAATATTGTGTTGGTCCCCCTTTTGCTGTCAAACCAGCCCTGACCCGTCGAGGCATGGACTCCACTAGACCCCTGAAGGTGTGCTGTGGTATCTGGCACCAAGATGTTAGCAGCAGCTCCTTTAAGTCCTGTATGTTGCGAGGTGGGGCCTCCATGGATCGGACTTGTTTGTTCAGCACATCCCACAGATGCTCGATTGGATTGAGATCTGGGGAATTTGGAGGCCAAGTCAACACCTCAAACTCGTTGTTGTGCTCCTCAAACCATTCCTGAAGCATTTGTGCTTTGTGTCAGGAGCATTATCCTGCTGGAAGAGCCACAGCCACCAGGGAATACCGTTTCCATGAAAGGCTGTACATGGTCTGCAACAATGCTTAGGTAGGTGGTACGTGTCAAAGTAACATCCACATGGATGGCAGGACCCAAGGTTTCCCAGCAGAACATTGCCTAAAGCATCACACTGCCTCCGCCAGCTTACCTTCTTCCCATAGTGCATCCTGGTGCCATGTGTTCCCCAGGGAAGAGACACACACACACACGGCCATCCATGTGATGTAAAAGAAAACGTGATTCATCAGACCAGGCCACCTTCTTCCATTTGTATATACACACACACACACACACACACACACACACACATTTTAAGTTAGCCTTATTCCAAAATGGATTAAACAAATGTTGTTGTTGTTTTTTTTTATTATTATTTCTACAAACAATACCCCATAATGACAACGTGAAAGAAGTTTATTTGAATTTTTTGCAAATTTCACAGCCTTTGCTCAATACTTTGTTGAAGCACCTTTGGCACCAATTACAGCCTCAAGTCTTTTTGAGTATGATGCTACAAGCTTGGCACCCCTATTTTCTCAGCAGTGTGAGTGTCAGTGCACAGCCTCCTTAAATGTTCAATCAGGTTCTGGGCTCTGTCTGGGCCACTCAAGGACATTCCCAGAGTTGTCCCGTAGCCTCCATTGTTATCTGGGCTGTGTGCTTAGGGTCGTTGTCCTGTTGGAAGAGGAACCGTCACCCCAGTCTGAGATCCAGAGCTCTCTGGAGCAGGTTTTCATTAAAGATGTCTCTGTATATTGCTGCATTCATCTTTCCCTCAATCCTGACTACTCTCCCAGTTCCTGCCGCTGAAAAACGTCCCCACAGCATGATACTGCCACCACCATGCTTCACTGTAGGGATGGGATTGGCCAGGTGATGAGCGGTGCCTGGTTTCCTCCAGACGTGACACTTGCCATTCAGGCCAAAGAGTTCAATCTTTGCTTCATCAGACCAGAGAATTTTGTTTCTCATGGTCTGAGAGTTCTTCAGGTGCCTTTCGGCAAACTCCAGGTGGCTTTTTACTGAGGAGTTGCTTCCGTCAGGCCTGACTGGTGGTGCAGAGATGCAGAGATGATTGTTCTTCTGGAAGGTTCTCCTCTCTCCACAGAGAAATGCTGGAGCTCTGTCAGAGTGACCATCGTGTTCTTAGTCACCTCCCTTCTCCCCCGATCATTTAGTTTGGCTGGGTGGCCAGCTCTAGGAAGAGTCCCGGGCTGCATTTACCAATAACGTTGTCTCTTAGCATGCTATGAAGACTCTAAAGATTTCTAGGTGTGTTCCCTGAACTATACCTTAGGAGGTTGCTTAAGGTACACCTTCTTAAGTGCGATGTGAGCAGGTGCTGTCCGTGGCGGTGGTGCTGATTTGGTTGATCAATGGCTCAAAAATTGATTATTAACTATATGCAGGGGCTGTTTAGCTGTGTTATGTGAGAAAGTGGTGTTCTTTGTAAAAGAAGCACTTCAGAAATAGTTGGAAGTGCATTTATCAGGACTCGTGAGATCTTATAAATATAATCCAAATTGCAAACTAAATCCAACCGTGGATATTTTACATAAATGCCACTACACTGGCAGTATGCAGTCTTCATTTAATCCACAGGCAGGGTTAATTGCCCGCAACACATTATTGGTGTAAATGTCTGTTATTGGATGACCTACTCAATTAAGGCGCAACACGCGAAACATATAATAACAGCATAGCGGAGAAAATGTCGCTCCATCGGGTTTGTCTTGACAAAGTTGCTGAATTTGCTGCCGTGGCAGACAAAATTGATTTGAATAGCAGCTTCTGACATGGCAGCCAGGGGACTAAAGATTTGATTTAACACAACTATTCGCTGTGTCGCTGCCGTAGTTTGACCAATCATTCCCTTTAAACAGACTCCATAATCTTTGGATAATATAAATTAAAAAGCTAACAGCCACCATTGTAATGACAATTGTATTCTTTGCATGAAAACACTTCAATTAGCAGAATTATATTCGTATAGACTGAGATGTAAAGAAACAGTGGTGGCCGCTATCAGAACGAACTGTCAATAGTGATCAGGTTACGAACGAATCACTTACAGAAGGCATACTTAACTAAGAACGTTTAACATTAAGGTACAGCTTAAGAATGACGTAGTGTTAAGAAGGTTTCGGGAAATCCAGCCCTGGTGGTTCCAAACCATTTACGGATGATGGAGGCCACTGTGCTCATTGGGACCTTCAGTGCTGCAGAATTTTTTCTGTACCTCTATAAAATCCTGTCTCGGAGGTCTACAGACAATTCCTTGGATTTCATGGCTTGGCTTGTGCTCTGACATGCACTGTTAACTGTGGGACCTTATATAGACAGGTGTGTGCCTTTCCAAATCATGTCCAATCAGCTGAATTTGCCACAGGTGGACTCCAATCAAGCTGTAGAAACATCTCAAGGATGATCATTGGAAACAGGAGCATCTGAGCTCAATTTATATGTACATAAATACATACACATATTGTAAAATTTACAGACATGCGATTAATCGATTTGACAGTACTACTTTAAACCTATTTAATGACCAAAAAATGCTGAATTGAAACATAAATGGTCAAAAATACTAGAATGTACAAATGTGTGTATGATGTCCAGAAACGCTACCTAAGAACCTAAGAACGCTACCTAAGGCGAAAAATGTAAAGTTCAAAACGATCAAATCCACTTAAGATGAACAAACAAAACCAAAAAAAAAAAAATGCAGATGAATCCAATGTTCAAATGCACGTTGCCTAAAAATGATATCCTGAATGTTTATATGAAATGTTGGGTTGTGTCTATGAAGGTTAATAATGCAGAGCTGTCTGATTCAAGCATTCATTCACCCATGTCTGAAACTGATCAAACATGGCTAATAATTCTGAACATAACATTAGAATCGAATGTTTGAAAACTTATACATCATGATGCCCACAAATGCTGTTCAGGAAGATTTTAAAACGGTTGTTTCGAAGCACAAATTGCATCTTACAGAACAATAAACCGCAAAACTTCAATAAACAGGCACTAGGCTACAAACACAGATATTTTATTAAGTGCCAACAGTCATTTAATATATTAGAAAAACAACACGTGGAGAAAATAGAGCTGATATCATGTTACAGTTTATAGCGTTATGAGTTCAAATGCGTAATATTTGTACATTTACACAATAAACAAAAGCCATCGCCCTCGCTTCGGAAGACGACGGGAGCAAGGATGGATCAAACAAGGGTAAAAAATACGAAAATGGATATTTCCGCATTGCTCGCCGCAAGTGTCGTTTTTAAAATAAAGATGCATAGCAGAACTGGCTGCGAAACAACAGCCTGGCGTGTTTTCAGCAAGCATGAAAATCTGCACCAATGTCAATGAATGATTGTCGAACTGGTCTGTGGAGATTTGAGTGACATATTCAGAGAACCTCTCAATCGTGTGTGTGTGTGTGTTTGTGCAAAGATGCAAAAATACTGCAGACTTCAGCTGCCTGAGACTCGTGGAATGTGTGTGGAGTGTGTGCGCTCACGCTTATGGGAATGTGCATGGTGCACGAGTGCGAGTGTGTGTGAGAGAGAGAGAGAAATGGAGAAATCTGAAGCTCCTGAGAACATGGATGAAGCTGAAACACGCCACACGCACACAGTCCTGCAGGAAGGTAAAAGATCACGGCTGAGCGCGACCCGTCATGAAACAGTGACATTCTTCTCTGTAGTTCCTCTGTTGTTCCTCTCCTCCTCTTCTCCCTTCTTTGGCTCTCTGGAAGGATGTCGGTGGGGGTTGTGAGTGGTGGACAGTTTCTCTTTCTCTCTCTCGGTCTTCTGCTCGTCCTTCTCTCGCTCTATTTGGAGAGTTTGCTGATGACTCTGATGAGCGCGCCGTTCTCGTCCTTCAGCCTCTGGTTGTCCGCTCTCAGATCCCCTAAAACCTGCAGAACACACACACACGGAAGGTCTTTACCTCTGTCACACGAGTTTCTCATTTAAAGGAGCAGCTCACACTAAAATGTCAATTCTGATCATTTACTCACACTCGTGACGTTCCAAACCCATATGACTTTTTTTCCTCCAGGGAACACAAAAGGAGATGTTTTGAATAATGTTCAAGCTGCCGTTTTCCAAATAATGCAAGTGTATATATATATATATATATATATATATATATATATATATATATATATATATATATATATATATATATATATATATATATATATATATATATATAATATAGAATAGAATAGAATATAGCATACCTTTTGGAGTTTGACAGCCCCAGGTCACTGTATACTTGCATTATTTGGAAAACGGCATAAAAAATAATATTAATATATTTAATGTTTTTTTTTTTTTATTGGCCACTGACCAGGGACTGACAATAATATATTAACTGTATATAAAACCTTAATTAATAAATAAATAAATAAATAAATATATATATATATATATATATATATATATATATATATATATATATATATATATATATATATATATATATATATATATATATATATATATATATATATATATAATATATTTAAAATAAATAGTTATAATATTGTAATATATGACAATTAAAAAGCATGCATTTTTAAAAAGCATTTTAATTACATGGTTTTTATACTGTACAAACCGTATATTTCTCTCCCCTACCCTAAACCTACCCATCACACACACACACACACACACACACACACTTTTTACATTTTCAAAAGAACTCATTCTGTATGATAAGCTTTTGTACCCATGGGGACCTCAATTTAGGTCCCCACAGTGACACGAGTCCCCATGAGTCTGTGTGCATTCAGGTTGAAGTCCCCGCCAGGATAGAAAAACATGTACATATACACACACACACACACTTATATTAAATATATATTTATAACGTAGTAATACTACTACATTAGATATTACTGTATTAATTTTGTTTGGCCACTGACCAGGGACTAATTATATATTATTAATAGTTAAGATGATGAACATTAATAACAACAACAACAACAATAATAAAATAAATATTAATATATTACTTTTGTTTGGCCACTGACCTGGGACTGTCAATTATGTCAGTTATATTATTAAATGTTAATATATTATTTTTGTTTCATTGGCCACTAAGAAAGAACAATTATGTCATGTATACATTAATAATAATTAATAAAATCTAAATGAACAATAATAACAATGAATACAATCAATATTAAAATATTTTTTGCGCCTACTTTGTCAATTTCAAACTCGCTTGTATGATTTCTATTCTATTCTATTGTTCGGCCAGTCTGTCAGTTTCAAACTCAGCTTTTGTGAATTATATTATATTATATGACATTATATTACATGTAAGGGATAAACTGCCCATTTAGTTGCCTTTTTCTGTTGACCTCATCTTTGTCGTCTTCTATCTTATCTAGCTCTTAATTCTTTGTGCCGCTTTTTGTCATTCGACGTCTTCTCCAAGTCTTCTATTTCGTCTTGTGCCTGGGCCCATTTCTCAAAATTGCCATATTCACTGTACAAATTAAATGATATGCAAAAACAGAAACCACTCGAAATAGAAACCAGGCAACCATCACAACTAGTTAGGACAGAAACTCACATTAACATTGCAGAAGTATGATTTATCACTTATGACTTTGTGTCATGCCTACTAAGTGTGTGAGGCAAACGCCTCATCAAACTGGTTTTACTTGTGTTGGCTGTATTGCTCTCAGGGATACAGTATTCAGAGACGCATTCTCAACATTTCAGTGGATTCACAACGCTTCAGTCGCCTCTAAGCCAATCAGCATCAGAGCTGACTGAAAGAGCCAATCAGAGCAAGCCTTCCGTGAACATGTGCTCTCACCTTTAACTCCTCTTCCAACTCAGCGGCTCGCCTCTCTAACATCTTTTTCTCCTGAGACCGAGAGAAAACACGCATGTGGAATGACATCATAAGACTGGAAACTTCCATACAGGGAAAATTCCATATGTTTTTCATTACTTCAGTAGAATTTGATGTTCTGTAAAATCACCTTCTTTTCCATTTCCAACAGAGCTGTGCAGTCCGTGAATCTCTCCTGCCTCTGTAATGCACACAAACACAGTTAAGAGTCAAATATAGTGGTATGTGGTGTCACTGATACTACAAGGAAACTATACCAATATCTGTCTTTCTACAGTACTTGAGTACAACCATTCAAATATGAAAATATCTGTGGTCTATTATGAAAATTACAGTAGTCTTTAGGAATTCAGCTGTATATTCTACCTTTACAACTATGTTCAAGAAACCAATTTGAAATGATTCGAGCTTTGTGACATGGTGCATTATCCTGTTGGAAGTAGCCATCAGAGAATGGGTACATGGTGGTCATAAAGGGATGGACATGGTCAGAAACAATGCTCAGGTAGGCCGTGGCATTTAAACGATGCCCAATTTGCACTAAGGGGCCTAAAGTGTGCCAAGAAAACATGCCCCACACCATTACACCACCACCACCAGCCTGCACAGTGGTAACAAGGCATGATGGATCCATGTTCTCATTCTGTTTACGCCAAATTCTGACTCTACCATCTGAATGTCTCAACGGAAATCGAGACTCATCAGACCAGGCAACATTTTTCCAGTCTTCAACTGTCCAATTTTGGTGAGCTTGTGCAAATTGTAGCCTCTTTTTCCTATTTGTAGTGGAGATGAGTGGTACCCGGTGGGGTCTTCTGCTGTTGTAGCCCATCCGCCTCAAGGTTGTGCGTGTTGTGGCTTCACAAATGCTTTGCTGCATACCTCGGTTGTAACGAGTGGTTATTTCAGTCAAAGTTGCTCTTCTATCAGCTTGAATCAGTCGGCCCATTCTCCTCTGACCTCTAGCATCAACAAGGCATTTTCGCCCCACAGGACTGCCGCATACTGGATGTTTTTCCCTTTTCACACCATTCTTTGTAAACCCTAGAAATGGTTGTGCGTGAAAATCCCAGTAACTGAGCAGATTGTGAAATACTCAGACCGGCCCGTCTGGCACCAACAACCATGCCACGCTCAAAATTGCTTAAATCACCTTTCTTTCCCATTCTGACATTCAGTTTGGAGTTCAGGAGATTGTCTTGACCAGGACCACATCCCTAAATGCATTGAAGCAACTGCCATGTGATTGGTTGATTAGATAATTACATTAATGAGAAATTGAACAGGTGTTCCTAATAATCCTTTACGTGAGCGTATGTATATGTATATATATAGAGAGTATAGTATATACACTATATTGCCAAAAGTTTTGAGACGCCTGCCTTTACATGCACATGAACTTTAATGACATCCTGTTCTTAAGCCGTAGGGTTTAATATGGAGTTGTCCCACCCTTTGCAGCTATAACAGCTTCAACTCTTCTGGGTTTAGGAGTGTGTTTATGGGAATTTTTGACCATTCTTCTAGAAGCGCATTTGTGAGGTCAGGCACTGATGTTGGACGAGAAGGCCTGGCTCGCAGTCTCCACTCTAATTCATCCCAAAGGTGTTCTATCGGGATGAGGTCAGGACTCCACACCAAACTCGCTCATCCATGTCTTTATGGACCAATGTCATGTTGGAACAGGAAGGGGCCATCCCCAAACTGTTCCCACAAAGTGGGGAGCATGAAATTGTCCAAAATGTCTTGGTATGCTGAAACATTAAGAGTTCCTTTCACTGGAACTAAGGGGCCAAGCCCAACCCCTGAAAAACAACCCCACACCATAATCCCCCCTCCACCAAACTTTACACTTGGCACAATGCAATCAGGCAAGTACCGTTCTCCTGGCAACCACCAAACCCAGACTCATCCATCGGATTGCCAGACAGAGAAGCGTGACTGGTCATTCCAGAGAACACGTCTCCACTGCTCTAGAGTCCAGTGGCGGCGTGCTTTACACCACTGCATCCCACGCTTTGCATTGCACTTGGTGATGTAAGGCTTGGATGAGCTGCTCGGCCATGGAAACCATTCCATGAAGCTCTCTACGCACTGTTCTTGAGCTCATCTGAAGGCCACAGGAAGTTTGGAGGTCTGGAGCTATTGACTGCAGAAAGTTAGTGACTTCTGTGCACTGTGACCCTCAGCATGCGCTGACCCCGCTCTGTGATTTTACATGGCCTATCACTTCGTGGCTGAGTTTCTGTTGTTCCCAATTGCTTCACTTTGTTATAATCCCACTAACAGTTGAGTGTGGAATATTTAGTAGTGAGGAAATTTATTGCACAGGTGGCAACCTATCACGGTACCACGCTTGAGTTCACTGAGCTCCTGAGAGAGACTCATTCTTTCACAAATGTTTGTAGAAGCGTCTGCATGTTTTTATATGCTTACACCAAAAAATAGTTTTCCTATTATTAGAAAACAAAAAAGTTATTTTACAAAAAAAGTTAATTTCTGACACTGCTGTCATGACAATCCAGCTGATTCATGTTCATGTGTGTGTTTGTGCACCTGTGTGGCCTTCTCCAGCTCCACGCGGGTAATTGAAATGGTTCTCTGTGTGTCTGATAACTGTGACTGCAGACGGCGGTTCTCCCTGGACATCTCCTCAAACATCTGAAACACATGACACAGACATATAACACACACAAACCTCCTGTGAACACAATCAGTTTAACTGCAAACCCCTCCAGACCTTCTTAAAGTCCCGGGACTCCGATCCTCTCGTGAGGATACAGTCATTCAAGACCGAATCAGACCTGAGAGGAAGGAAAGACAGAATGAGAAGGACACACATGCTGAGATCATCAAACAAAGTGAAAGGTCAAAGGTCAGACTCGTACCTGCTGCTTACGTGTCTGTCTGTCTGTATGAGGGAGATGTAAAACATGTCAGCAAAAACCATAACATCCATAAAACTATGACACTAATCAGACTAAATTTAATACAATTAATTAATATGCGTGAACACATTAAAGTATTTTTTTAAATAGAATTATATAATTATACATTTCTAATATAAGATTATATAAATAATACCAATCAGTATATACATATAATGAAATGCAATCATATATTTTAAAACAGTAATATACATATATTTAAAATAAATACATTTACAATTATAATATAATATTTTAATATCATGAATATTATATTTAAATATAAGTACTATTACTTGCAATTAATTAAAAACATGCATTAATTATATGTTAAAAACATATTAAATATGCATTTATAATGCTCTAATATTATATGCATTAATATATACACCGATCAGACATAACATTATGACCACATTCATAATATTGTGTTGGTCCCCCTTTTGCTGTCAAAACAGCTCTGACCCGTCGAGGCATGGACTCCACTAGACCCCTGAAGGTGTGCTGTGGTATCTGGCACCAAGATGTTAGCAGCAGCTCCTTTAAGTCCTCTATGTTGCGAGGTGGGGCCTCCATGGATCGGACTTGTTTGTTCAGCACATCCCACAGATGCTCGATTGGATTGAGATCTGGGGAATTTGGAGGCCAAGTCAACACCTCAAACTCGTTGTTGTGCTCCTCAAACCATTCCTGAAGCATTTGTGCTTTGTGTCAGGAGCATTATCCTGCTGGAAGAGCCACAGCCACCAGGGAATACCGTTTCCATGAAAGGGTGTACATGGTCTGCAACAATGCTTAGGTAGGTGGTACGTGTCAAAGTAACATCCACATGGATGGCAGGACCCAAGGTTTCCCAGCAGAACATTGCCCAAAGCATCACACTGCCTCCGCCAGCTTACCTTCTTCCCATAGTGCATCCTGGTGCCATGTGTTCCCCAGGGAAGAGACGCACACGCACCCGGCCATCCACGTGATGTAAAAGAAAACGTGATTCATCAGACCAGGCCACCTTCTTCCATTGCTCCGTGGTCCAGTTCTGATGCTCACGTGCCACTGTTGGTGCTTTCGGCGGTGGACAGGGGTCAGCATGGGCACCCTGACTGGTCAGTGGCTATGCCGCCCCATACGCAACAAACTGTGATGCTCTGTGTATTTTGACACCTTTCTATCAGAACCAGCATTAACTTCTTGAGCAGTTTGAGCTCCAGTAGCTCGTCTGTTTGATTAGACCACACGGGCCAGCCTTCGCTCCCCACGTGCATCAATGAGCCTTGGCCGCCCATGACCCTGTGGCCGGTTCACCACTGTTCCTTCCTTGGAGCACTTTTGATAGATCCTGACCACTGCAGACCGGGAACACCCCACAAGAGCTGCAGTTTTGGAGATGCTCTGACCCAGTCGTCTAGCCATCACAATCTGGCCCTTGTCAAACTCACTCAAATCCTTACGCTTGCCCATTTTTCCTGCTTCTAACACATCAACTCTGAGGACAAAATGTTCACTTGATGCCTAATATATCCCACCCACTAACAGGAGCCATGATGAAGAGATAATGCACTGTCCATGGAGCGGACCCATTTACATTTCACTGCCGGTTGTATATTCTGTATATAACTGTGTATGTGACAAATAAAACTCTTGAATAATCAGTGTTATTCACCTAATGTCATAATGTTATGCCTGATCGGTGTGTGTGTATATATATATATATATATATATATATATATATATATATATATATATATATATATATATATATATATATATATATATATATATATATATATATATATATATATAAAAAAAACATTTCCCCATCACTGTCAATCAATTAAAAGTGCATGCTGAGTGATTGGTCAGACCTGTGGGTCCCGCCCACCACTGCTCTCCTCCTCTCCACTGGGGTCATAGTCATCACCCTGAAAATACAGAAGTAAACATTTAAATCCAGGATCTCTTTCTAAATTCCAGTCTGAATCACACATCCTCATCTTCATCACCTCTCCAGTTTTTCCTCTCCTCGCTCTGGCTCTCCTGCGCTCCCTCGCTCGCTCCTCACTGTCTGCGGCTGCGCTGTCTGCATCTGCATCACACACACACACACACACACACACACACACACACACACATGTATAAGTGTTACAGAGAGAGAGAGAAACCTAAACAGATCAGTGTGGTGTTAAAGTGTGGGTTAAAGGTGAAGGTCACCCTGTCTGTCAGGACGTGGAGCACCAGGGGGGTGTGTGAGTCCCAGCAAATCCGACTTCTGCAGGTTAGCTATACGAGAGCGCCAGCTCACCTCCTGCACACACACACACACACATTCACAAAATCTGCTTTCATTAAAACAATCATTCAGGTCAGATCATCGAATATCGTCTCAATAACGGCTAAACAATTAAGCAACACAACTGAGTTTAACATTAATATTAATAAGAAATGTTTCTTCAAATCCTCATATGAGAGTGATTTCTGAAGGATCATGTGACACTGAAGACTGAAGTCATGATGATAAAGTCAGCTTTGATTACAGGAATAGATTACATTTTAAAGTATATTTTGGATTTTGAAGTACAGTTATTTAGGATTGTAATAATATTTCACAGTAAATACATAAATACAGCCTTGATGAGATTAAGAGACAACTTTCATATATATATATAGTGAAGTGTGACGTGTTTGATGAAATCACGAACCGTAATCAATAGTAATAGTTTGACCGCTAATCATTGTTACCAAACCGGTTTCGCAAACATTCACCCCCTCAAACATCAACTCCATTATTTTCCCATTTGACAAAGTAATATACCATCGAAAAATATGACCCATTTGACCTTTAATATTTCTGCCTGGTTTATTAGCGAGTTCCCCGAGTGCAGAACACACACAGATATTTGGATTAAACTCAACCTTTCTCACCCCTTCCTCTGCCTTCTTTTGCTTTGCGTCTTTCTCCTCCTCTTCTTTCTTCTCCTTTCCCTTGTTTTCCGTCTTCATTGTCTTCTCGGCTTCCTGCAGGTCTGTGAGAGTAACTCCCTGAAGAGCAAACACAACGGTCACACGGAGATGTCTGGACTGCAGCTGCGTGCAAGTGCAACTGCTCTACACAAATGTTTTCCCTGTGTCAAGGTCAGAGTTCAGGGTTAAAGGTCATGTAGCCTTAGACGGACCGCCCGCTGACTGTTTAATACATATTCCACATGAAATTAACCCTATTTTCCCAGGCTACTACTATGAGCACTTTTGAGGAAGCACCAATAGGTAGAGCTATCATTATGATTTCAGATTTATCTGTTGCTAAATATTACATAAAAACAAACCGAACTGTGGATGGTTGCTTTACATGTCAAATAGATCAATCCAAGGCAACATTTCAAATTTGTTGTTTATGTTTTTGTTAATACACGGACCTGCGTGGAGCGTCTGGACTGGCGGGCATGTCTGGATCGGGCTTTTCTTTGAGCTTCCGCTTCCTCGTCACGCACTGGAGTCAGATAGGACCTGCACACACATACAAACTCAAGCATCAGCCAATGAAAACGAAAGCTAAAACTAGCTTGTAGCTGGTCCAAACTGGTCTAATGTTGCCTTCATGTGCTATCGGGAATGTCTTACTTCCCATTTCAGAAGTTCTGATTACCAGCTCGTCGCATTCAAGTGCTTTGTTGTCGGAAAGAACAGGAATCATGGAGCACCAGGTTTATTCTAGCCTATTTATTGGGAAAATCTTATTGAAGCCAAAATGATATTTAGCGTCCCATTCATTGACAACCATTTAAACATTCACCACTTCCTGACGGTGTATAAACACACAATACGCTTAAGGTTGGGTATTGCTTGAATTTTAACGATTCAAGATTCTTATCGACTTCTAATTTTCATTCCAATAAGGTAAAAAAAAAACTAAAAACGTAGATATCATTCACATTTATTCTAAGTCTTACTGCAAAACATTAGCCTGACTTCATCATACTCAGATTCTACTCAGAATATGAGTCTGATACTGCTCCATTGGGCTGTGATTATGGTGTGTTTCAACAGAACCAGGAAAGAAAATGCCTCTGCACTCAATTGGATAGACTTACAACCAATCAGAGCAACGGAGTAAGTGACGCATGTTGAGCGACGCACAGTTAGTCAACTGCACGCACGCTGGAAGTAGAAGAAGAAGAGTGTAAACGATCTTTGCCGGTGTTGTGAAAAGAATTTAAGGATACACCGAGTACTTACCAACACGATCATCATTTTTGAGAGAAATAGTAAAGGTGAATGCATATACGAACAAGTTCTCCGTTTAGAATTAGAACAAATTCAACCCAAGCGCTCTTTGGTGACGTGCGTGATTACGTTACTGTTGATCATCTGTCCATCATTGTATAAAGCCCGCCCTGGCGATATGATTGGTCCGAACAGCTCTGGTTCGAGCATTGTTGTGGGCGGGGCTAAGTTCAGATGGCATCCAGGCTAGCAAAACATTTAATTGTACCCGAATACCATGAACACACTGTAGAACACTATAGCAAAAACAACTAGCCCAACTAATACAAATTTCATGCATTATTAAAAACAAGTAAACACTTAACAACACATTAGTGTAAACACATTAGTGCAAAAATAAATACAACTGAACCAAGATACAATTGAAATAAACTTTCAGGTATTCAGGTACAGAAACTGTAATCAAATGTAAAATAACACTGCACTTTATGAATAAATATAGTTATAAAGGTTATTCAATCTATTGTTGTTTGATTAACGTTATTATAGAGACGGCAGCAGGAATATTAGGCTGCTGTCACTTTAAGAGCTGTGACATAACCGACTGTGTTCATGAGGATATTTGGATATATTTTTGTGTTTATTTGTCCGTTCAAGTGCAAAAAGACACGTAAGAGAACAGCTTTCTGTGTGCACATCGTTCTGGATGTGTGCGAAAGCAACGTGTGAGGTCTTGCGCTTGTGAAATCATATTAAAATGCACAAAAAGGAACCGATAAGAGGAATTTAAATTTTTATTTTATAATAAGTATCCGATTCCAGAACTGGAATAGATTTTCGAATGCCCAACCCTATGCTTCAAATATAATTATGCACTACATTAACGACAAGGCAAGGTGATGTAGCTGCTGTGGAAAAAACTAGTAAAGAACACCAGTCACAACAGCAATCGTTCTCCCATCCGCCATGTTTAAAGTTTATGGCCCGCCCAACTCGGGAACTTGGGTATCAAAATTATCCCTGAGCTTCCCAGTGGTAAATACGATTTGAGAGGGCATACATGTCCAATTTTTAACTAGGAACCTCGTATTTACAATGGTTGATCAGTTGGACTACCAGCCATTGGACTTGGCTTCAATCTGGTTTAACACCTTGGGGGCTTTTGCAACGGATAGTTATATGAACTAGCCACCCGGGCGGAAACAACATTTTCCCATGGGCCATTATCCTGGTTGCATTTGGACAGCCAGTAGGAACTCGGCTGATAACGGAGATGGGATGTATAATTTACTCGATTCAAAGGGAGTGAAAGAGTGACATTTCCTATGACAACAAGCAGTGCAACATATAATTGAGGCTGAGAAAAGAACGCAAAGGCGACAGGTAAACGCTAGCTAATGCCGTTTTCCATGTTTGTGGAGTTAGTATATGTAAACTGTGCGTTCACACAGCATTGTAAAAATGGCGGGTGCTGGTGTTTAGTATGGTATGTGTTCGGCCAATCAACGTACATTTACATCACTGGTAGTTTTTATTGTGCTGGGTTTGACCCTACTCTGAAGTAGGAGCTAATTTAGTCCCTCCTTAATGTCTTTGGGATGTGGTTGCTAGGGTGGTACTCTGTGGTAGTTAGGGTGTTGCTATGTAGTTGCTAAGGTACTTGAGGTGGTTGATAGGGATGGAAATAACATCACAACATTTGAGACGTGCATCAATTTTTGAGTACAGCACTCAATAAAGTCTCCTCCAACACATCCCAAAGACTTTCAATGAATGTATGTTAGTGAATATGATTCTTCATGCTCCCTCCCAAACATTCTTTCACAATATGAGCCTTGTCATCCTGGAATATGGTCATAATGTGTCTTCCTACATGGTTGTTTAAGAAATGAAAAGCTACAGACTCCATCAATGAGTGTTAGAAGAACTGTTGCCAAACATACAACATGCTAGAAACATCACAGACGTAAATCCAAACGGCCACTTTTTTTTTGGGCCGGGCAGTGTATCGTTCAGTGTTTTATTAAATGGGTCAAGGCTAGTAAGACGTGTTTTTTCCAGCAGGATAAAAAGGTTTGTTAGCACTCCGTCATGTATAAATCATCACACACTCACTTTCGTCTCTGTTTGGTCTCTGGCTCGCCTGATGTGGTTGTCGTGGGTACAGAATTGGAGACGGGCTCCTTTTTTTCAGCCTCTTCCTGAGCCGACCTATGAGAGAGAGAGGCACCAGATCATACGAATGCAAAAGACATGATCACATCACGCACAAGCAGAGACACACGAACCTCTGAGCCAATAGATTATTGAGGCGACTGAGTCCAGAGGTTCCCGTGGTTACAGAGGTCACTGAAGGGTCGTCAAGTTTCCTTCCATACGATGAGCTGCGAGGTAACGAGGGGTTTTGACCGGACACTTCTCCGGCGGATTGGCTGTTCAATCGCCGTGTGTACGAAGAGCTCCGGCTCAACAAGCTACACACACACACACACACACACACACAGGATGATGATGGATGAGCTTGGAAAACGGTCAAAACAAGACATGTTCTTTGTGTTTGCTGTGAGGCTCACCTGCTGGAGTTGTCGGGGTTGGTGCTGGTGTCAGTGATGCTGAATAGGCGTCTGGACGGGGTGGGCTGCACTCGGGCCAACCTGGGCTCCTGAACATAGGAAAGTACATCACTTTGATGTGCCGCCATATCAGCAATGGCTATATTCATGGAAATCAACAGCATTTAAATTTTAAAGGGGTTATGAATTGAGAAATCAGCTTTTGATATATAAAAGGTCATGGTAATATAAGAATATCCTGTAAGTTTCAGAGCTGAAAACTTGCCTTGTACCGTGCCCGAGTGCGATTGTCCCCCCTTCCCACTGCACTCACATTGCACTTAACGTGCCGGGCCGGAGCACGCTTGCGTCATTCACGATGCAACTTTTTGTTTTGAAGAAGACAGGAAGAAAAGCGCATTCGCCAATAGACTGCCTAATAGATTTATCATTTATGCCCCACTGCAATTTTCACTTGACTGCACTGCACGTA
Source organism: Paracanthobrama guichenoti (assembly GCA_018749465.1). NCBI lineage: Eukaryota > Metazoa > Chordata > Actinopteri > Cypriniformes > Gobionidae > Paracanthobrama > Paracanthobrama guichenoti. Next base: position 3,561,346 of record CM031967.1, read on the forward strand.
TCAGAAGATTATTCTGACGGCAGCTGACTTTGATGGAGGAATTTACAGCTTTACTCGCAAACTACAATTCATGTTCATCGATAAGGTGAGAACCAGGACCGTTATTAACCTAAATATACTTGATTTAATTGAAAAGTGTATCCAAGTAGTAATAGTTTGGCGTTTTCTGTCGTAATGATGACAGTAGTGCACAGGCACGGTTAGCGCTCATTGCATGCAAACCGTGCTCGAGCCCAACCGAACCGTGCTCTGGCCCACCTCTTCCAAGCAGGCCATGGCTGGCCAAACAACCGCACCAGGGCACGGAACGGAGCGCTCACACTTGTCAAACAAACCGGGCTTTGGGGGTCAAACGCGCCCGGGCACGGTTCAGAGTGCCTAGTACAAAGCTTTTATTGACACCAGGCCCAGCAAACGCTCGATCTCAGAATGTGCCACACCTTGACCTCATCATATGCTGAAACGCCGCTTCAACAGAAGATGAACAACTACACTGATTCTGTAGCCCCGCCCACCGACTCGTGCCTGACATGACATATGCCTACATAGAGCTAAACCGGATCCAACTTCTAAGCAATAAACATACCGCATATGCTTCATTCAGATTCCAGTATTATGAATGCATGGATGAACTTTATTTTTAATGATGATCCAGCTCATGTGGGGAAGACATTGCGCGTTTGTTCCTTCACTTCACCATGGATTTGTTTGTAAAGAAGAGATTTGCTGACAGAATGAGATTACATGAATGAATGAAGCAACACTAATGTGAGTAAAAAGGTTTTTTATATGTGATAGTATTGCATTGATACAGATTGTTTGATATAGATCTATTGATTATGTGTACGCGTCTAACTGAACATAAAGGAGAATCCTTTATTTGTGGTGTTGTTGGTTCATTGTGCTACGATTCGGGATCAGACTCGGACATGTATGGGCCAGGGCTCGCAAAGCCCAACGTCCCGGGGCTATGTGTTTTCCAGACGGGCTACCAAGTGCGTTGTTCACTCTCTTGACTTGATATTTGAAGGAAAAATACAATTGCGGAAGTTTTGATAATGCTGATTTGTCTGACTCAGCAGTGAGGCTTGTGTGTGTGTGTGTGTGTGTGTGTGTGTGTGTGTGTGTGTGTGTGTTAGTGATGCACGGTGCGCGGTTATATCCACCAATCGGGCAGGCCAAGTAATAAAAAAAATTAAAAAATCCAGTAGAGAGGCTCAAAACCAGTGTAGAAAATAGCCTATTACTTATTCATTAAGATGTTTTTAAAAACCACACAAACGTCATAAGTTGACCTCAGACAACAGTATTAAAATAAAAGCCAGTTCATGACCCCTTTAAAAAATTATTATGATTACAATATTGCTTCAATACATTGTTTACAATAATTTTACCATTTTGTCTTAAAAAAAGCATCAATTTATACGAAAACATACATGTATACCAATAACAACAACAGTTATAATATCAATTACACAGAATCTTTCAATTTATATGACATTCAATATTTACAAAATACATTGAAATATTGTGCGTATTAATTTATATATTAATATGTATACGGGCTGGGTGGTTATGTTTTTGAAAATTTGCTATGCGTTTTATTGATTTTTGTGCTGATGTCAAAGATTTCTCTTCCGCTCACTAAAGCTGCATTTATTTGATCAAAAATACAGTAAAAACAGTGAAATATTATGAGAATATAAAATAAGTGTTTTCTATGTGAATATATGTTCAAATGTAATTTATTCCTGTGATCAAAGCTGAATTTTCAGCATCATTAGTCCAGTCTTCAGTGTCACATGATCCTTCAGAAATCATTCTGATATGATGACTACTCAATTTATGATTATTATCAATTTTGAAAACAGCTGTGCTGCTTAATATGCAATATATAAAACATCTTTTCTATTGAATTTCCAGCAAAAAATTATTAGATTTTGATATAATTACAGTGACATTACTGTGATGTTGTGCATACAGTATATGTGTGAGTGTTACCTTATTATCAGTTTCAGAGCTCAGTCTGGGACTCGACGCGGAGCGTGTCATTCCCAGTTTAGGCTCGGGGTCCTTGAGGGCCTCACTGACTGGATCAGAGGCCCCGGCAGACCCCAGCGTCACAGAACTTCCTGCTTTACGCAGAGACGTTCTCCAGGAACCTGGAGCCTCGGGCACCGGGGCTCGAACGGGTTCAGCCTAAAAGCACAGGACTCTTATATTAATTATAGTTTTATTATTATGTATAATGGATTAAAAACATTTTCATAATTTAAAATCAAATTTAAAAAAAACTTATTTTAGTCAGTCTGCAAAGTAACATTTGTCTTTTGCAATGTACTAAAATTACAAAAACTGAAATAAAAACTATATACACATTTAAAAAAATATAAATAAATTTATATATGAATAAACAGCAATTCAAAATATTTATAAAAACTATATATATATATTAATGAAACTATATATTTTATTATAACAATATATTTTTCACTTCAAAATTGTATTTAATTGTCAAATACAGCCATAATAATAATAATAATAGTATATTTTATTAAACAACAATAATTGAGTTTTATTACTGATTATTTTATTATCATCAGTTATTCAAATGATCATTTTTGGTAACTGAATTGCCTATTGGTGGCCATATCCGTTTATTTGTCAGTGTATATTAGCACTGATAATTTAGTGAATATTAGCAGAAAATCTGGCCTGCATTCAGAAAATCAACATCAATGAGTTGATATGGAAACCCAAAAATGTATCAGTTTGACACTGAAACTCTAAATAATGAACAATATACACTCCCCTAAAGGATTATTAGGAACACCATACTAATACTGTGTTTGACCCCCTTTCACCTTCAGAACTGCCTTAATTCTACGTGGCATTGATTCAACAAGGTGCTGAAAGCATTCTTTAGAAATGTTGGCCCATATTGATAGGATAAGATGCAGTTGATGGAGATTTGTGGGATGCACATCCAGGGCACGAAGCTCCCGTTCCACCACATCCCAAAGATGCTCTATTGGGTTGAGATCTGGTGACTGTGGGGGCCATTTTAGTACAGTGAACTCATTGTGATGTTCAAGAAACCAATTTGAAATGATTCGAGCTTTGTGACATGGTGCATTATCCTGCTGGAAGTAGCCATCAGAGAATGGGTACATGGTGGTCATAAAGGGATGGACATGGTCAGAAACAATGCTCAGGTAGGCCGTGGCATTTAAACGATGCCCAATTGGCACTAAGGGGCCTAAAGTGTGTCAAGAAAACGTCCCCCACACCATTACACCACCACCACCAGCCTGCACAGTGGTAACAAGGCATGATGGATCCATGTTCTCATTCTGTTTACGCCAAATTCTGACTCTACCATCTGAATGTCTCAACAGAAATCGAGACTCATCAGACCAGGCAACATTTTTCCAGTCTTCAACTGTCCAATTTTGGTGAGCTCGTGCAAATTGTAGCCTCTTTTTCCTATTTGTAGTGGAGATGAGTGGTACCCGGTGGGGTCTTCTGCTGTTGTAGCCCATCCGCCTCAAGGTTGTGCGTGTTGTGGCTTCACTAATGCTTTGCTGCATACCTCGGTTGTAACGAGTGGTTATTTCAGTCAAAGTTGCTCTTCTATCAGCTTGAATCAGTCGGCCCATTCTCCTCTGACCTCTAGCATCAACAAGGCATTTTCACCCACAGGACTGCCGCATACTGGATGTTTTTCCCTTTTCACACCATTCTTTGTAAACCCTAGAAATGGTTGTGTGTGAAAATCCCAGTAACTGAGCAGATTGTGAAATACTCAGACCGGCCCGTCTGGCACCAACAACCATGCCACGCTCAAAATTGCTTAAATCACCTTTCTTTCCCATTCTGACATTCAGTTTGGAGTTCAGGAGATTGTCTTGACCAGGACCACACCCCTAAATGCATTGAAGCAACTGCCATGTGATTGGTTGATTAGATAATTGCATTAATGAGAAATTGAACAGGTGTTCCTAATAATGCTTTAGGTGAGTGCATATGAAATACATCAAATTTAGTGCAAATCGGCTGAACGAAAAACAAGATTTTCAGAAAACTCAATGCTTTGACCCATCTCTGATGCATTAAGGGCCTGTTCATACCAAGAACGATAACTATATTAGCATTCACACCAGCAGGATGGATTCTGATTGGCTGTCGATGTTTTGTTCATCAGCTGGTTAAAATCGCTCTGAAAGTGACTCAAACGATATTGTTTCTCTGCGCCGTTATCGTTACAGCTGTGGTGTCAACTCTGCTGTTCTTTTATATTTAGAATGATTTTTAAAACTATATCGTCGCGGTTATTGTCCTTTGTGTGAACGGGTCTCTCGTCACCTTTTTAACCTGGTTAAGGGCAGTGCTGGTCACAGAGCTCGCTACGGACGCTGCATTGCGTTTGTTGTTCAAGTTGTTGATCATTTCTCGAGTTTTTGCTTTTTCTGAAAACACAAACATCATCAGTTAGCCTAATGTCATTTTTGATTTTGGAGACTAGAAATGGGCGTGGTCTGGTCACCTGACTCTGCGTCGCTCTCTGATTCGCTCTCGTCCTCTGAGCTGGAGCTGCTGGAGGGTTTGGATTGGCCTGCTGTGCGCGACGACTCGTCTTCATCCTCTTCTGTGGGCAGAGTCTGGAGAGTGGGCGGCGCGTGCTTCTCTCTCTCATGCAGGGTGATCTTCTCTCTACTGCTCATGCGAGAGATGGACGTCCTGTACGTCACATGCAAATTAAAATCAACAAAAATAGCAAAGAAACCCCACATCAAAATTACTTAAACTTTAAATTAAAATGGAAAATATAAAAAGAAAAACTAAATATTATAAACTATATTACTAAAATGACACGATTATATTACATTATATTTTTTAACTTCAAAATTCAAATAAAATCAAAATATAAAAAAATAGCCACAGCAAATCAGCCAATCAGTGAGAGCTAAAACTGAAAAAAATAAAGTAATAATAATAAATAATAAAAAAACTCTATATACATATAAAATAAGAAAAGAAACAATAAAAATCTGACAAAATTACTAAAACTTTAAATTAAAATGTATAATTTAAAAATAAAAACTAATACAAAATATTATTAGAAACTATAATAGTATCTCAATAATACTGATTATATTATATTATAGCCAATCAGTGAGAGCTAAAACTATATGGACATGCAAAGAATTCAGTTAAAATGAAAATGCTAAATATAAAAATAAAAACCAATTCAAAATATTAACAGAAACTACAATAGTATCTCAACGGTACTGAAATAATACTGATTTTTATGTTTTTGTTAATAAAACATCAAATTTCAACAGCCAATCAGCGAGAGCTGTCGTGTATAATATACTGAGGCTGAGTGAAGCACTGAACAGTCACCGTGTATTTGTGATGATGGATGAATCGGCTCTGAATCATCACTCAAAAATAACTGTGACGTGTTCCCATGCAGACACGTGATTGGTCACCGTATGTGACGTTTACCTGCGAGGGCGAGCTGGTGCCATGGAAACAGGTGGGCTGGTCTCAATGACGGGTGCCTGGATCTTCTGTTTCGCCTCTGCTTCTGAACGCATCTTTAGGAGTTAACAACAGCTCTTACTAATTCAGTCACAATACAGTTCATATTCTATAACTCACACTATCCCTAATACTTTTATTTTAGCATAAATGAGGGCAAGTCTCACAGGAACCATCTAAATATGCAATATATGACCGCATAATCAGAAGGAAATAAGGGTAACACTTACAATAAGGCTCCAATTGTTAACATTAACAAACTATGAAAAATATATCTAATGCATTTATTAAAATTAATGTTTCAACATTTACTAATATACTGTTAAAATCAGTTGTATCTGTTAACATTATTTAAAGAACCAGAGCTGAAATTAACTAACAATGAACACCTTATTATAATAATATTATAGCAAAATAATAATAATTAATAATAATAAAAATTATTTAGCATGAAGAAAATTGCCCATATTCACCCTTTTACATTATTTATGCATTTAAAAATATTTGTATTAATAATAATAATAATAATAATAATCATTATTTTATATTATCTTTTTATTTTAATATTTATATTTTGATCTCAGTTGTGACCTTGTGAGAGTCACTAGCACATTTAGTTTTTGTTTAATTTTAATTTTTATAATTTTAACCATTCAGCTGTTGAACCAGCAGCTAGAAATAGACACACTTTAGCATTAACAGTGTTGCATTAATAATGCTGATAAAACTGATGACCATATCGTCCCTTCATACTGAATATAACAGTTGTGTGAGGTGAGAATGGAGGTGTGTTTGAGGACGTTGTCTCTGTACAGCGCGCGCAGACACACACACACACACACACACACACACACACACACACACACACACACACACACACACACACACTGTTGTCTTTGGATGTTCTTGCGACAAAGATATCTGCTCATTTGCTTGGAGTGAAAGCGGCCTTTGAACATAAACCAGAGAGCTGATAAGATAGCGTACATATAAACACATGCATGCTTACAGCGTTTTGCTTCTTCTGCAGTTCCTCCAAGTTATCAACGATGTTCTCATCGGCTACGTCGAGTGCAGTTTGGCCCTAAGATACATAAACACACGATGCTTTGAAATACATTTCATGGCTCTCTGGAATCATGATATTTTATATCAATGTGTTTACTAATGCATAATGCACACACTAGAAACGCAAAATAAACCCGTTTAGGATGATGAAAGAGCCTGTACCACATTATTGACGGCACTCATGTCACACATGTGTTCAGCCAGCAGACTGCAGGCCTCTTCCTGTCCCCAGTGGGCCGCCGCGTGGAAAGCTGTCCAACCATCACTGTCCCGACTGTCCACGTCTATCGCACACTTCAACAGCACCCTGACGCACAGAGAAATATAAAGATCTGAAGGCTCTGAAAAGGATGGTGATACTTTCTCAAACAATTCTGAATATGCAAAAACTCATCATCAGTAATCGATTTAGAAGACTTGTGATTTGTTTCTGAAGACTTCAGTGACACAAAATTTCACAATCTGCTCACAAACTGATTCATAGGGAGATACACTCACCTAAAGGATTATTAGGAACACCATACTAATACTGTGTTTGACCCCCTTTCGCCTTCAGAACTGCCTTAATTCTACGTGGCATTGATTCAACAAGGTGCTGAAAGCATTCTTTAGAAATGTTGGCCCATATTGATAGGATAGCATCTTGCAGTTGATGGAGATTTGTGGGATGCACATCCAGGGCACGAAGCTCCCGTTCCACCACATCCCAAAGATGCTCTATTGGGTTGAGATCTGGTGACTGTGGGGGCCATTTTAGTACAGTGAACTCATTGTCATGTTCAAGAAACCAATTTGAAATGATTTAAGCTTTGTGACATGGTGCATTATCCTGCTGGAAGTAGCCATCAGAGAATGGGTACATGGTGGTCATAAAGGGATGGAGATGGTCAGAAACAATGCTCAGGTAGGCCGTGGCATTTAAACGATGCCCAATTGGCACTAAGGGGCCTAAAGTGTGCCAAGAAAACATCCCCCACACCATTACACCACCACCACCAGCCTGCACAGTGGTAACAAGGCATGATGGATCCATGTTCTCATTCTGTTTACGCCAAATTCTGACTCTACCATCTGAATGTCTCAACAGAAATCGAGACTCATCAGACCAGGCAACATTTTTCCAGTCTCCAACTGTCCAATTTTGGTGAGCTCGTGCAAATTGTAGCCTCTTTTTCCTATTTGTAGTGGAGATGAGTGGTACCGGTGGGGTCTTCTGCTGTTGTAGCCCATCCGCCTCAAGGTTGTGCGTGTTGTGGCTTCACAAATGCTTTGCTGCATACCTCGGTTGTAACGAGTGGTTATTTCAGTCAAAGTTGCTCTTCTATCAGCTTGAATCAGTCGGCCCATTCACCTCTGACCTCTAACATCAACAAGGCATTTTCACCCACAGGACTGCCGCATACTGGATGTTTTTCCCTTTTCACACCATTCTTTGTAAACCCTAGAAATGGTTGTGCGTGAAAATCCCAGTAACTGAGCAGATTGTGAAATACTCAGACCGGCCCGTCTGGCACCAACAACCATGCCACGCTCAAAATTGCTTAAATCACCTTTCTTTCCCATTCTGACATTCAGTTTGGAGTTCAGGAGATTGTCTTGACCAGGACCACACCCCTAAATGCATTGAAGCAACTGCCATGTGATTGGTTGATTAGATAATTGCATTAATGAGAAATTGAACAGGTGTTCCTAATAATCCTTTAGGGGAGTGTAGTTGTATGTAGTTACTAGTTATATGATTGGCAAAAACAACAAGTCACCCCAACGAGAATAGTACACACACGTGTGTGTGTGTGTGTGTGTGTGTGTGTGTGTGTGTGTGTGTGTGTGTGTGTGTGTGTGTGTACTATTCTCATCTCAATTCCAACAATCTGTTTGTGTTGCTGTAAGTTCCATATAGATGGTATCAAAGTTTCAGCAAACTTTGGAGAGGGTGAGGCAAATCACTAGATATTTAAATGTTTTATTTTTTTATTTTCAATAATATTTAAAAAATTTGATTTTTTAAATCGGTGCCACCTGACTTAGAGAAAAAAAGTCTGTTGTCTTCCCTTTTGACAAATAGGTAGGAAAACTTCAACACCCATAATGCACTGGGCAAGTTGTCATTCAAGGCCACTCCCACCAGTCTGCCATGGATACGCTTACCAAACCGAGTCAAACCGCCTTGCTTTAGTAGGAAATACTTCTTGTATTGTTCCCAGGTGTGAGAATTTAAAGAGTAAACGTTCAGCGGGAGTGATTTTCTTTCGGTTTCCACTGAACGACAGTAAAACGCCATCGCGTCCAGGTAAGAAAGCTGTTGCCATAGTATTCGATCTTTACCATAATGCTGTTTAAAGAGTAGACAAAGTACGATACAATTTTCAGAGATGAACCTACACAAAACAGAAAACTGTTCCGTTAATAACCCTCTACCGATCCGACTGTATGTGGGCGGGGACACAAAAATTGTAGTTTTCACGAAAGCCCTGGAGCTTCATCCGGCGAACTTTTGCAGACAAACAAACATGAATTTCTTGGTCCAGGTAACAGAGATTTAGTAAACATTGTTCATTTAAATATACTACTGACATTGTAACAATACAAAGCAGGTTGAATATTGGCACAGTTACACTTATGATGTGTCTTAGTGAAACAAGCACTCACTTTAACACCTCGATGTATCCTTTAGCAGCAGCGACATGCAGTGCCGTGGCCTGAGTGTTCAGATGTGGGACCAGAGAGCCACTTCCTGCCAACACAGATATGGCATCCTGGAGCATCACTCGCTCTTCCTCTCTCCTGGCCTGATCCACATCGATACCTGAAAATTAATTCAAACAATGATAAGAATCTTTCACAGACAGCACAGGCCATTTTTAAAGTTTCAGTATGACCTATATACTATATTACAGGAGGGCGGGGCTAACTGTCACTCACATGTGATCGACCAATAGCAAACCACAACCATCCAATCAATTCCCCTCGGACAAAATCAAGCCACGTCCTACATTTGTTCTTTGAGAAGCCGTTTCACTCAGAAATACGTCATGCCGACTTTAAGGACCCAAGTACACAAAGACATTTACACACAGGAGGAAGTTTATAAAATCTCTGCACAGCTCCAGCATTTATAATGCAGTTTTTGATGTGGGAAATTCACATGCTGTTACTGTTAAAACCAAACATCCTATAAACACACACACACACACACACACACACACACACATTTATAATGAGATTCTGTGAGCTCTTGTGTGTCGACTAAGGTTTTAATGGGATCACGCACAGCAGGTCAAGATCAGACAGATGGAACGTTTTAGACGGATAATGTGAACCTTTATTTGTTCAAATGGGAATCTCACATAGAAATATTGTATTTCTTTATCAAAAATCAAAAGAAAAAAATTATATTTATTTGCTTACACAGCAAATGTGATAATGTGTGAACGTAAACAATTGAGAAAGAAAACGGATGTGTATCATTATATTGGATCCATGCATTAGCTCTTAAAGTGACAGCAGCCCAATTCTCTCGTGTCATTAATGTTAATCAAACAACAAAATACAAAGAAAATCACTTTTGTACCAAATTTGAATAATATTTAATTTATACAGTGAAGACTATGCAGCGTTATTTTACATTTAATTATTCAATTTCTGTACCTGAGCACTGTTTATTTCATCTTTGCTCTATTGTATTATTTTCTATCCAGATTGACTTCCCAACAAACTCACCCCAATCATTCTAGAATTAGTAATTCTTGCCAAATAGAGCTAATCATCTGGTGAAACGGTTTTATATCGCAATATAAATAGCTATAGCGCAGAAAAACTAAATATTGCAAAATATAATTTTTTTCTAATATCGTGCAGCCCTACTTTTAAGTTTAAGTTTAATATTAATATTTTACCATATTTATTAATACACACACCGACCAGGCATAACATTATGACCGGTGAAGTGAATAACACTGATTATCTCTTCATCACGGCTCCTGTTAGTGGGTGGGATATATTAGGCAGCAAGTGAACATTTTGTCTTCAGAGTTGATGTGTTAGAAGCAGGAAAAATGGGCAAGCGTAAGGATTTGAGTGAGTTTGACAAGGGCCAAATTGTGATGGCTAGATAACTAGGTCAGAGTGCTCCAAGGAAGGAACAGTGGTGAACCGGCCACAGGGTCATGGGCGGCCGAGGCTCATTGATGCACATGGGGAGCGAAGGCTGGCCCGTGTGGTCTAATCAAACAGACGAGCTACTGGAGCTCAAACTGCTCAAGAAGTTAATGCTGGTTCTGATAGAAAGGTGTCAGAATACACAGTGATCTCAGTTTGTTGTGTATGGGGCGGCATAGCCGCTGACCAGTCAGGGTGCCCATGCTGACCCCTGTCCGCCGCCGAACGCACCAACAGTGGCACATGAGCATCAGATTTAGTTAACAATAACAACACTGGTGAAAGCGTTGCTTTGTTGTTTTACAATCTCACACTCCCTCTTTTACTCAATCATTCTCTTTTCTAGTCTTTGCATCTCTCACCCTGTTTTTTAATCTCAGCTTTCAGCAGTCTTGCCATGGCGTCCTCCGTAGCGACGTCGAGAGGAAGTTCCCCCTCGCTGTTCACCGCTCCCACACGTGCGCCGTGCTCGATCAAATACCTGCAGCAGATACACAGAAAAAAAAACTGGTAAACCTTTAAACCATCGCGACAACTTATAGTTGACTCCACTAGAACTTGATGCATTAGGTGCCTTTTCAATTAGATGTAGCTATTTTTAATCAATATTTTGGAGTTGTGGAGAACAAGGCAGCATCATGTGGTCTTGGTAGGCAGTTGAGCAGTGTTACTGACTTTGTGATCTGAATGAAACCGCAGGAGGCCGCAGCGTGGAGGGGCGTCCAGCCTTCGTTGTCTCCTCTGTTCACGTCACTGCCGCTCTCCACCAGAAACTGAACCATGTCTGCATTTTCATCAATACAGGCCTGAGGCGAGAAGGAGAAAATATATTTCATCTCTATAAACAATGCTTGACATTAACCCGCCAAATGTGTGTGCAATTCAGCAGTGGCATGTGACGCAGTCACTCCTACTAGCCACTTCAGCGGGTTGAATTTTAAATGTATACATTTTTCAGCTGTAGTCTTTTAAAAAGATATCTGAAATAATAAAAAAAATAATAAAAAAGTGCCATGTAGTGTCTGGCACTTATCTGATACAAATATCTGAAACGCTTCCAACACTAATTTTCCTCAGAATAGACACACAACACCAGCGCGTGTCTCTCTTTCTCTCTCTCTCTCCTCTCTCACACACACACACACACACACACACACACACACACACACACCCACCTCCCCTCACTCACTCACTCATTCGCTCCGGATGAATATTGTTGCTGTTACAGGTCTTGAATAATTGTACTCATTCCCACAGATTTTGTGCTCAAACCCAAAGTGCGGCACATAAAGCCGCCTCTCAGCACTAAATTGAGTTATTTTTCATTGCTTATTGCGCTTAGACAGTCAAACACACAAAATGATGTCAAAATGCCGGCCTTGGCTTAGACGTTCACAGACTATCCTGAAACATAATATTAAACATATCTGTAAAAAACAAAGTAATTCAAGCTTAAGTAATGAAAAGTTGTGTTCATTATGTTAATATTGGCCAATATACTGATATATATGTAAATATATCGCTACTAATAAATGATTCAAGTCTGTCCACGTATTCCTCAAACATAAGACACTGCGGTTAACCTTTGACCTTAGATTACACACACACACACACACACAAAATGCAAAGGAATGAACACAATGTGATGTCATCACCCTTATCAGCTGAGCACACTGTCTGAATAACTCTATTGACGCTCATCATGACTATCCAGTGACATCAACTTTACAACACTGCTGGAGCCAGGGTCATATTGCATGATGGGAAATCTATGTTTCCACGTCCCCAGAGTTTCAGTGAGACACAGCTGCCATTAGCTGCAGGCAAAACAATAATTATTCAGCGAAGCGTTTACATGATGGAAGCGTTACTGTACACATACATGTGCAGGCTGCAATCAATGTTGTGGAGGAACGTGCTAAAAACAGAAGCTGTAGCTCACGTGTTTTCAAAATACTGAAGCTGTTCCAGTAGCAAGCTATTTTATTGGTAGCGGTGTAGCATGAATGAACTCCACTTCTAATGTCAAACTGTATTAAGCAAGCTGAGTTAATTATACACACTTAAAGGGTACATAACACACACAGTTTCTGCCAACTGCCTATATATATGCTGTCAAATCGATTGATAAACATAAAAATTATCTACATAATAAATGTGTTTATATATATCATATGTCATTGTGTGTGTGTGTGTGTGTGTGTGTGTCTTTGTATATGTACATACATATACGTGTGTGTGTGTGTATATATATACATATGTGTGTGTGTGTGTGTGTGTGTGTGTGTGTGTACACTTATATATTAACTTTTATGTTAGATGTGAATCGCGATAGCAATGCAACTAAAAATGCAGTTTGTTAGTAACTTATAGTGCAGCTTGTACATTGTTTAACTACTTTAAATCGAGTTTGTTTAGATCATGTCTGTCAGATTCTGCAAGCTTTATGCTACTGCAAAACTCAGCCAGGCCACATGTTACAGTGATTTTAGCACTGATAAAGTGTTTTCAGGCCAAGTTTGGGGGAAAAGAGGCCTAACAGCCAAAGCGAGCGGCTCCCAGAGGACCCGGCGCCGCCTATAGAAACCTCCACGTACGCTTGTGCAGGAGAACAGAAGGCCACTCTGTTCTCATTGTGTGTGTTTGTGTGGGTTTCTGAGGAACAGTGGGAACCTTCTGTATGGAGAAGGTGTGAAGTTCTTCACGGGGTCACTGAATACGAGAGTGTGTGTGTGTGTGACTCAGAGAGCGACTGGCCTTTGCCTATGACAACAGCCGCTTGTACTGCATGAAGAATGTTTTCCATGCGCTCACTGCAGAACGACAGAGAGAGAAAGGCTTTGGATGGAAGCGATGGAAAAACTTAAAGAGCACCGACTATATTTAATTCCCGTTACCGAGCAACAAGAGGACAACAGGACCGAGATCAGGATGAGCAGCGAAAGAGCATCATCACACATACACCGAGCATTAAAATATAGGACTAAAACAATTAGGGATAGTAGATATATGAATATGGATGAACAATACAAAAATACTATACAAACAAAAAAAGAATGCAAATATGACTCAAGTACAAAATATGAATGAATTTCAACAACAACAAAAACTGTCAATATATGGGAACATTTTTGTATTGATTTTATTTATTGTATCAGTTCATATTTAATCTGCTGATATTGTAGCCTATATATTTTATATCAAAAACTAGTTTTAAAGGGGTCATTACAATTTTCATCTTTTGACATATAAGAGGTCTTTGTACCATTAACACATCCTGCAAGTTTGACACAATGTCCTCCTTGATCATTATAAACAAAGAATTGATCAACCACCAAAAATGGCGCATTTTGATAGTGGGTGATTTGTGAAGTCACATTTGCATATGATTGCCTCAGAGCAAGACGGCGACGAATAGATTTACACCATAGAGCTCCGGAAGTCACGTGACCCATTCGGTTTACGACGCCATTTTGGCAGGCAGGAACAGCCGGCGCCAGCATGACTTTCAAGGCAACGGAGTTCACTGCGCACTTTAATTCAAAAGGCATAGACTTGTACATAGCATAACTTAATAGATTGAACATAACAGATCCCTATGATGCCCCCGGGATGCTTTTCACGTGTATGGATAAAGGAACGGATAGCTTTCCTGTCAGGACACCTGTTGCACCAGCTGTGCGCAAGTTACAACTAGCCTAGCTTTGACGTAGATGGGTACCAAGTTACAACTTATGCACTCCTAAATATGTTTGCGTTGCACCATTAAACTTAGCCTAAATCTACGTATAAACTAAATATTTACGGAAGCCTCCGATCAGGAGTAACATTAACAGATAATAGCAGGCAGACTGAACTGCATCAATACGCTCTTGTTTTACATGACTGACTTCGGGTGCGTCTCAGTCAGCTCTCTGGTTCAGTAGTCAGGGCACTGATCAGGGATCAGCCCATTGACTTGCATCCTGATCAGAGCCCTGACTACTGAACCAGGGAGCTGACTGAGACGCACCCTTCAATTCTTTACACGTATATGATAATGCTGACATACATTTTAAGAGAGAAAACGTGTGAATAGCTTAACGTTATATGTTAGCGGTTAACACAAACCCGTCCAAAACAGCGCATAGGTCCGTGTTGTGCATGTCAGTCATAATCAATAAATGTCATTTCTTTTTTTTGTTTTTGTTTCAGTATTTATTTATTGATCCTTAATTTAGTTTCAATTAGCCTTTCTTGATGTTATTAATATATAAAAGCACCTATTCACGATTAAGTATTGTATTTAATGGGAACTTATTTTTTACCATTAGTTACGTGAGGCAAAAGTAGTTAAGAATGAAGAATAAACTGAAATTCACGACAACTTACTGCAATAAAATTATTTCCCATTTGCTTTCCCCCGCCTGCTCTGGCATCCTGGTGCACATCAGCTGTCCATCATGTTGAAATAGTAAGGTTTAAACAGTCTGGTTTTAAATTATTTTATAGATAGCAATGCTATAGCCACTCTAGCGCTCCCCTGATTGCCTGCCAAAATGGCGGAGTTTAGGTTGCGTGACATCAACCTCTGGAGTTCTATAAGCCCTGCCTACTTGCATAATAGGCCCTGCCCACTTGCACCCAGTCGCTTAGCGGCTGACATTTGCCTACAATGGATGTGAGTGTCGTGTCAAAAGCATGTAGCCCATTACAAATCACTGATGCTGTCTACACTGGATACAGTATACAGATGTGCGGTCAGTTTCTGATGCTTGAGTCTGCCGACAACAGGACAAATGGAAGAGTGAAAGAGCGTTCGCTTTGACACGGCCAGTTTAAACAGCTGGTTTGCGTCTCTGGGCAGACTTCAGAAGGATCCCAGCGTCAGAAACAAGTGGATGGTTTATTTTAACGGTGTCCCGGATCACATGTTTGTTTGGAGCAAATGATTCTGTGGTGAAGTAAATACGACAGAAAAAACAAAATGTAATTTCTACCTGAATAAGTTAGTTCAGGCAAGAAACACTAACTAAATTCTATATTAGTACTCGATTCAAGCTTGTAGAAATTAAAGCGTAAATATCAACATTATAAAATTAAAACCTACTCAACTTTGTTGATACTGGTGTTCCCATCATGCACTGGGGCATGAATAATTAATAAGGTTGCATTTTTTCGCTGTTTTCCAGCTATTACTCTGTTTTATCATTGCTTTTTTTTTTTTTTTTGGTCTAGTAACTTGCCATTTTGTGACGTTTGGAGTTACTACTCCAAATTACGGCACATCGGCACAAATTACTATATCTAAATTACGGCACATCCTTTCAATGCAAAATGCTGAACAGTTAATTCATGCGTTCATGACCTCAAGGCTAGATTACTGTAATGCTTTACTGGGTGGTTGCCCTGCTCGCTTAAACAAACTCCAGCTGGTCCAAAACGCAGCAGCTCGAGCTCTTACTAGAACCAGGAAGTATGACCATATTAGCCCGGTTCTGTCAACACTGCACTGGCTCCCTATTAAACATCGTATAAATTTTTAAATCTTGCTTATTACTTACAAAGCACTAAATGGTTTAGCTCCCCAGTACTTGAGCGAACTCATAACGCATTATACTCCATCACGTCTATTGAGGTCTCAAAACTCTGGCCAGTTGATAATCCCTAGAATATCAAAATCAACTGCAGGCGGTCGATCCTTTTCCTATTTAGCGCCTAAACTCTGGAACAGTCTTTCTAGCATTGTTCGGGAAGCAGATACACTCTGTCAGTTTAAATCTAGACTAAAAACGCATCTCTTTACTATGGCATACACATAAAACATTATCAATTTCTATTATTCAAATCAGTAAATGACTGTTAGGCTGCATTAACTAGGTCAGCCGGAACCGGGAACACTTCCCATAACACCTGATGTACTCGTTACATCATAAGAAGAATGGCATCTACGCTAATGTTAGTCTCTCTGTTTATCCCGAGGTTTACTGCAGTCAGCCGGATCCGGGCCGTATCCAGATCAGATGGTGGACCTGTGCCTGGACATGACCAATGCATCCCAGAAATGTCTGCAGAGAGCGTGTCAAATAAACTCCCCCCGTAAATGCTGCATCGACACGACATCCTCATTAAACCTGTCTTCAAGCGTGACGACTCCAATCTTTCGAATAATCTTACGAATACCCATTTACCAAGTATGAATTAAAACCTGCAATGTTGCCAGAATTATAATCATACACTGTTTGTTCGTCAGCTAGAGGAGAACTGGCACCCCGACTGAGCCTTTTTTTGACTGAGTTTTTTTTCTCCATTCTGACCCTGAAGGAGTTTTGGTTCCTTGCCACCGTTGCCTCTGGCTTTTGGCTTGCTCAGTTGGGAACACTAAATTTCATCTATATTACCGATCTGCCCGCATTGACACTATATGATACTTGAAATTAGCCGGATAACATCACCGTTTCACCAGAACGGCTGTACAAATTCTCTGCTCTGAAACAATTGGACTTGTTAAAAGCGCTATATAAATAAAGGTGATTTGATTTGATTTGACTACTCAAAATGACATTCATACTCAAATGATCCATCGAATGTTACGGTCACTGTGTATTGAGATCTCTGTGTTCAGGTGTCGCGGTACTACTATTACGTAGATGTGTTGTCTACACAATATCTATTGTGTTATTTACTTCGATGTTTCTAAGTAAAACATTCACTTTAATTCAGTGTTATATTGTCTGAGTTAAAACTATTTCAAAGGAAACTTCAACTAAGTAGAAATAACTCAGCCTTTTACTGGCCAAGTTAAAATGACTTGTTTTCTTTGTAAATTGTTTTACTTAAAAAATATTTTTTTTCCAGTGTAATGGAGAGTTGGCAAAGAAGCTTTTGTTGACCGATGAAGTCAGATGTACTGGATCTGACAGCAGCTGCATCACAAACCATAAGTAAATGATTTCATAATGCTTTGTCTGTAAATGATGGTTTTATATGGACAATGTCTTCAAAACACTTACTTGTGTGCAATAGCGAGTGGGTATATTATATATGTGTGTGTGTGTGTGTGTGTGTGTGTGTGTGTGTGTGTGTGTGTGTGTGTGTGTGTGTGTGTGTGTGTGTAAAAACTTTATAAACATTATAAGTGAAGTAGTGAACCTCAAGGAATATATGAAGATAAAATAAAATCCCCTTTAAATATTTGAGGTTTGAATCATGATTCTTCATTTCTTCTGAGGAACCTTTAAAAGAGAAGATTTGTTCAATCCTCCGTCCTGCCCGCCTGTCTGTGTACGGGACTTCTGTTTACTTTAGCACCATTAGAAGGTAAACCATCGCTGTAACTCTATCTGTGACGGAGGGGACGCGTGCGTGCGTGCGTGTGTGTGTGTAGAGGCCAAAACAGTCTCTTTGACAGGATGTGACACTGATTCTGTCCAGAGCCAGCCAAACACACACACACACACAGTGTTCCCAGGCTAATATCAGTCTGAGTAACAGTTAGTAATCAAGAAACTGTGGATTAATTTGGTTTATGTCCAAATATTTATGTCACGACAACACAGACTTAACACAAAGATACAAAATGTCTTTCTGTCAGCGTATCTCACAAATCTAACCTGAACGTTCAATATCTGGGTTATAGTCACCTCAAAATCAAAAGAAGTAGATGAAATGTTTATTTATTCTTACGGTATGTGTGTGTGTGTGTGTGCGCGCGCAAGTATATATAAATATATTACTGTATTATATACACTCCCCTAAAGGATTATTAGGAACACCATACTAATACTGTGTTTGACCCCCTTTCGCCTTCAGAACTGCCTTAATTCTATGTGGCATTGATTCAACAAGGTGCTGAAAGCATTCTTTAGAAATGTTGGCCCATATTGATAGGATAGCATCTTGCAGTTGATGGAGATTTGTGGGATGCACATCCAGGGCACGAAGCTCCCGTTCCACCACATCCCAAAGATGCTCTATTGAGTTGAGATCTGGTGACTGTGGGGGCCATTTTAGTACAGTGAACTCATTGTCATGTTCAAGAAACCAATTTGAAATGATTCGAGCTTTGTGACATGGTGCATTATCCTGCTGGAAGTAGCCATCAGAGAATGGGTACATGGTGGTCATAAAGGGATGGACATGGTCAGAAACAATGCTCAGGTAGGCCGTGGCATTTAAACGATGCCCAATTGGCACTAAGGGGCCTAAAGTGTGCCAAGAAAACATCCCCACACCATTACACCACCACCACCAGCCTGCACAGTGGTAACAAGGCATGATGGATCCATGTTCTCATTCTGTTTACGCCAAATTCTGACTCTACCATCTGAATGTCTCAACAGAAATCGAGACTCATCAGACCAGGCAACATTTTTCCAGTCTTCAACTGTCCAATTTTGGTGAGCTCGTGCAAATTGTAGCCTCTTTTTCCTATTTGTAGTGGAGATGAGTGGTACCCGGTGGGTCTTCTGCTGTTGTAGCCCATCCGCCTCAAGGTTGTGCGTGTTGTGGCTTCACAAATGCTTTGCTGCATACCTCGGTTGTAACGAGTGGTTATTTCAGTCAAAGTTGCTCTTCTATCAGCTTGAATCAGTCGGCCCATTCTCCTCTGACCTCTAGCATCAACAAGGCATTTTCGCCCACAGGACTGCCGCATACTGGATGTTTTTCCTTTTCACACCATTCTTTGTAAACCCTAGAAATGGTTGTGCGTGAAAAATCCCAGTAACTGAGCAGATTGAGAAATACTCAGACCGGCCCGTCTGGCACCAACAACCATGCCACGCTCAAAATTGCTTAAATCACCTTTCTTTCCCATTCTGACATTCAGTTTGGAGTTCAGGAGATTGTCTTGACCAGGACCACACCCCTAAATGCATTGAAGCAACTGCCATGTGATTGGTTGATTAGATAATTGCATTAATGAGAAATTGAACAGGTGTTCCTAATAATCCTTTAGGTGAGTGTATATAAATAAAACATTTTAATATTATATGTAAATTAATACATGTGTGTGTGTATATATTACACATTAAGTTAAATATTAAATATTTGTGTATATATATATATATACACACACACAATAATAGTCATTGTAATAATTATTGTAATTTATTGCCATTTATTTTGTACATAAAATAATTAAATATTAAATTAAACTCAGTAGAATATATACTACCATTCTTAGTGAATACTTAATGTAAACAAATGTATAATTTTTTTTATTGCATTCCTGGCAGGTTTTGGCACTAAAACAGCCAAGCAAAAAAAAAGTTTGTGTGTTAAATTAGAGAATGCATGCAAACAACACAAGATAAGGTGACACTTAAAAGAGCTCATGTGAGACTCAAAGCTGATGTTCCACAGAATACCAGTGAAGCCGTGATGACAGCGGACCGCTCAGCCAATAGCAGTCAAGACCACCTGTACAGCTCAAGCGTGCGCTTCAGGAGTGTATCTGAGCAGTCTTTTGAGACTGAAGCGTCACAAACTATACCAGTGAACATATATAAAGAACCTTTCGAGCAGCGGTTCCATGGAGGTTCTTTATGGAACTATTGATGCCAATAAAGAACCTTTATTTTTATGAGTGAAGACAAAGATCCACAAAACAATGACCTCAAACACGCCATCATTGCTCAACTGAAGAATAGGCTTTCTCTCATTTAAAGCTCAGGATTAGTGGTTTTGAGGCTGAAGCAACAAAAGTCGAAAATAACCCCTCCTAAACATATCATTTAAAAAAAAAAAAGCATCCACAGCTGAGAGGAAGAACGAAAAAAAAAAGAACAATACAAAAACAAACACCAAATGAAAAGGGCCGACAGGAATTCCATCCAGCCGTGAAGCAGCTCAGAAGATATGAGGAAAGTCTTGCTGTGCCAGTTCAGCCTGGATGCTGGTATGTTGGAGTCAGGAGTGGGCAGAAGCCACGTTAAACGTGACAGCCTCAGGACGGGCCCATGCAAGGCACTCCCAGGACGTCATTAAAACAACAGCAGCTAGCCTGCTACTGTCAGAACCTCTTGCAAACAACACTGAAAATAGCTAACATAGAAAGTCCAGATCAAGGCAGGAGACTCCTCCAATTCTGCATGGTCCAAACCAACACCGCTGCAACTAAATCTGTGCTGGAAATACAGTTATTAATAACGCTTTGACATTCAGACCCCCAAAAAACCTTAAGAAGTCACCGTAAAATGGTCAATTCTGATGTGTTTACTGGCATGGGGGCAGGGCAACCGGTCACTTAACACCGACCAATAGCAAACCACAACCATCCAATCAATTCCCCACGAACAAAATCAAGTCCCGCCCTACATTTGTTCTTGTTTGAGAAGCGGTTACACTCGGCTATACGTCACAACAGGGAAGAAAACCTCCGTTTCATGCCGACTTTAAGCCTTTGTGCAGTTTGCGATGAAGTGCGTTACAATTTAACAGATATTTACTAGAATGTTTGATGCATTGTATACAGATCAATGTATAATAAATAACCTTCATTATCGAAAAAAGGGGTTTCATTTATGTCTAGGTAATATTATACCTTAAAAATGTATTCAAAATATTATTAATATTTGAATAAAAATACTGTCCCCAAGTCAGCGTGGCGGGGTCATGTGACAAGAAGCCCCCAAAACAAAGAGGATCCCTTTAATAACAATAATAATAATATCCTGAATTTTTTATAAAAAGGCGAGTTTTGTTTGGGTCAGATTGAGTAACCATAAAAACCATTTAAATAATGACGCAAATATGTTTAAAAACAATAATTAAATTATATTTGAGCACTTTTTACTTTACATTTGGAAGAAAAAAAACTATTGTAGAAAATGTTATAGGCCTAAATATTATGGGTTTAAATAAATATTATAGGTTTTTTTTTTTTTTTTTTTACAAAAACGTATGAAATATGAATACAAATTTCTAAACATTTCGGCGGATCTAATTTAAACTCGATTTTTGAGAGACGTCTGAAGTTCACCATCTCGGGCATCCTTGCCTGCCATCGGAGAAAAGGCGTACCGAGTTAGAGAAAAGTTTCTGAACACTCTCGAAAGTTTCCGAAACTGAGCCAAACGTCAGTGTAAACAATCAACCGTGATCCGGATACCTGATGCAGCGCCGTCAGCCCGTCTATATTGGCGTGATTGATATCTGCTCCCTGCCGCAGGAGCTCCGCGACCTCCTCCCGGTCTCCGGCGGAGCAGGCGGCCATAAACACAGCGCCCTGGGCGAAGCGCACTCGGGCCCGTCGGTTTCCGGGAGCGGAGCTCTGGCTCCTCGCCTCCGCCCCGGTCCGATCCGTCTCCGAGCCCTGCCACCGCTGCAGCTGATCCTGCCGCCGCTGCTTCGCCGCTTCGGACCGGGAACGGTCAGTGGCCGCCATCTTCCTCCCTCGGTATCTCCCGGGAAGTTTCAGTTCATCAGACAAGTGATGTCCGATTCCCGTACGAATCGTTCTTTTGAACCGATTCTTTTGAACAATTAATTCGAACCGACACGGGGTTGTGAATCACTTTTCCTTTAGTGCAGGACACAAAATTTTAATCAATTTCGTATTGATTTTTACATAACAGCTACAGGCGTATCATCATAAAATCAAAACGGACAATTCTTATTTTATTTATTTATTTATTTTTAATGGAACATTGCAGTATTTATGAAAAATGCTTTATAGTTTGTTTTAAATTCATGTGCCTCAATCTTTAATCAAAATATCTCTTTTCTTCTCTGATGACGTGCTTACTGGCGCGAGGGCGGGGCAACCTGTCACTCAAATGAGATCGACCAATCAAATCTTTGTTTTGTTTTTTCCTTTTAGTTGAGACTAACCTCATTTGCTTGCACTTTAAAACCTAAAATTAGGTTCAATTAGGACATTTAAGTAACTTTTGTGCCCTAGAAAAAAAGGAAAAAAAATACACATGACTTGTGTGTGTCTTAAGACAAAACAATGGCACTGACATATTTTAAGATAAACCAGTGCAGGTTTCTTTCAGCTAAAACAGCTCAAACGCGCATTTTAGTCTGGGACTAAACTTAAGCCTTGTCTGTGAAACCGGAGTTAAAAGTACTTCAATAAATCCATATATAAAAGCCGCCCCCTTAAAATAATTGAATAATTCGCACACTGGGGGATGTTAATAATAGTGTTAACAACATTATACTATATCAATAATGTAAAATCGCTATGTTTTCCAACAACAACAAGAGAGCTGGCGTGTTCATTGAAACGAATTGTCCGACTGAACCGATTCACTAAAATGAATCGGACCCCCCAATAGTACCGGAGGAGAGGCGCAACAGGAGGAACAACACGCGCCCTCTGCCGGTTGCGAACAGAGTCGGGCGCAAGTTTCATCAGCCAATAGAAACGCAGAGCCATGATGACGCAGTAAACCCCCACGCACTTAAACTTTACGGTCTGTCGGAGCTGTGGCGTAGTGGATAGCTATTATTCACCTATAAAAGCAGCATATAAAAGTCAGGAGATTATTGCAAACGTTCCCCAGGCACGTATACAGCAATGGAAAATATAAGACTACATTTTTTTTAAGTACAAAAGACAAGATTATTCTTTGCCGAATATCCTGGAAATAAGGAATACAGTTGAATCCTATGTCAAAAACTTTTATTAGGCATGTTAAACATTTACATTAGAATACTAATGACTTGATATGTGAGCAGCAGTGCAGATTAGGAGGTGTGCTTTACTGTCTGGCTCACGCTGAAAGCCAAATCCCAGACTTTTGAAGCATTTACAATAGATTAACAGATTAGTTCGGTCCAGCACTAACCTTAATCTGTGTCTGGCAACCATTTACAAAAACCCACAATCAATAAGGCACAAACCATACAAAAAGTATAGTGTGGAGTACAGTACGGGAGCCGCATTGCATATGGTTTAAAAATCACATAATCAGTCTACATGCATAAACCTTCAATTCAGATCGCTTTACTTTTTCCAGGTTATGCGGGTCGTGTTCGAACCATCCTTTGAAACATGAATACTGATGAACCAGGACACGCAGCACACATTCTGAGAGGATATGCAGTTCTTCATGCATCTCCTCCAGCTGTGGATAAATATAGTTCTCAACTTGCTTTGCTTTTAAATTCTCCTAAAACATTTAATTGACTCGAGTCAGAATGTGCTCTCTCGTCAACACAACCAAGCTCAGATAAAAATGATGCAGGCCGAAATGTTTGACTCAGAAGTTCGTTAGGGATCGTCGCAGTGCATTGTGGGATATAATGGGCGCTGAGGTTAAGGGAGCAGGCTGGCGTTCGGTGCTCCGAGAGCACGCATGCTAAGACCCTCCATTGCATCTTGGTGGCTCTGGGCGCTGGAGTGGGCCGAACTGGTGGTGAAAGACCCTCGGAAGTCCAGATTGACGCAGAAAAGGCCTGGCAGGAGTTGGCGCTGGTACTGGTCCAATCGCAGCATGGCATCCAGGACTGTCGAGCTGCCCCCGTAGACCCAGCCTGGCAGTAGGCGTGCCGCACTGAAGCTGGCCGGGACAGACTGGGAATGTTTCAGTTCCAGCTGATATGAAAAGCTGAGGGAGAGAAATAACTGCTTCAGGTTATATTTTTAGGTCAATATTTTTGAGAATATTGTGTATTAATCAGTGTCAAGTGTTTTAGAATTTGCTCCGTTTATCAGTTAATGAGTGTAAACTGATTTGGAATGTGATTTTAAATGAAAATTGCTGCTGCAATTCCCGAAAAGTTTCATTAATCATACACAAAATGGGAAAAACAGATAACTTCATAGGTTATCTTTATTTATGTGAAAAGATAAATTTAGATTCATTAAAATGTAAGATATACATACACCAATCAGGCATTACATTATGACAGGTGAAGTGAATAACACTGATGATCTCTCCATCACGGCTCCTGTTAGTGGGTGGGATATATTAGGCAGCAAGTGAACATTTAGTCCTCAGAGTTGATGTGTTAGAAGCAGGAAAAATGGGCAAGCGTAAGGATTTGAGCGAGTTTGACAAGGGCCAGACTGTGATGGCTAGACGACTGGGTCAGAGCATCTCCAGAACTGCAGCTCTTGTGGGGTGTTCCCGGTCTGCAGTGGTCAGGATCTATCAAAAGTGCTCCAAGGAAGGAACAGTGGTGAACCGGCCACAGGGTCATGGGCGGCCAAGGCTCATTGATGCACGTGGGGAGCGAAGGCTGGCCCGTGTGGTCTAATCAAACAGACGAGCTACTGGAGCTCAAACTGCTCAAGAAGTTAATGCTGGTTCTGATAGAAAGGTGTCAGAATACACCGTGATCACAGTTTGTTGTGTATGGGGCGGCATAGCCGCAGAACAGTCAGGGTGCCCATGCTGACCCCTGTGCACCGCCGAAAGCACCAACAGTGGCACGTGAGCATCAGAACTGGACCACGGAGCAATGGAAGAAGGTGGCCTGGTCTGATGAATCACGCTTTCTTTTTACATCACGTGGTGGGCCGGGTGTGTGTGCGTCTCTTCCCTGGGGAACACATGGCACCAGGATGCACTATGGGAAGAAGGCAAGCCGGCGGAGGCAGTGTGATGCTTTGGGCAATGTTCTGCTGGGAAACCTTGGGTCCTGCCATCCATGTGGATGTTACTTTGACACGTACCACCTACCTAAGCATTGTTGCAGACCATGTACAGCCTTTCATGGAAACGGTATTCCCTGGTGGCTGTGGCTCTTCCAGCAGGATAATGCTCCTGACACAAAGCACAAATGCTTCAGGAATGGTTTGAGGAGCACAACAACGAGTTTGAGGTGTTGACTTGGCCTCCAAATTCCCAGATCTCAATCCAATCGAGCATCTGTGGGATGTGCTGAACAAACAAGTCCGATCCATGGAGGCCCCACCTCGCAACTTACAGGACTTAAAGGATCTGCTGCTAACATCTACTACTGCTAAGTCCATGCCTCGATGGGTCAGGGCTGGTTTGGCAGCAAAAGGGGGACCAACACAATATTAGATCATAATGTTATGCCTGATCAATGTATATAAAAATGTATGCTTTTCAAGTCACTAGAGTATAGAAAAACATACATCACTACATGGTTGCGCAATATACAAATAACTATTGTGATATATACCATTAGCATGATATAATACGACTCTGACAGTGAGCGTCTGGTCTGACAGCCCTGTGTGAGTATGTGTTTACACGTGTGTTCTCTCACCGGGCCGACACCTGCTGTGACACGCTCCTCCCTGCATGTGATAAGACACCCTGCAGCAACTTCACTGTCTGATCCTTCATCCAGCCCACATCCTCCTGAATGTCTGGCAACCACTCCAACAGTCTGAGAGAAATCGATTAAATATATATTCCATATCAAAATGACAATCACCAATGTAGATGCATAGTATATAATTTCATGGTACAAACTGAAATAAGCTAAATCAAATGAGCACCTGCTCGAGTTCACAAAGTCTTTACCTGATACTCATTGACAGAGCTGATTCCAGAGGAAGTGTGTACGGTAACAGGATGGCAGATGCCATTCTGACAGGCAGCATGTTGCTTAGCGACTGCAACAGACTCCGCCTCTCCCTACAGGCCTCCACCAGTGCTGAAGAGAGAGCATAAAGACAGTGAACACAGAGCACCACACCTAACACATAAAGAAGCACTTCAAAGAATACCAGAGCAGTTCCGTGTTTTCGAGTTACCATAATCAGGTCCTGTTATCTGTCAGTACCTTTATGTAATCTAGGAGGCAAGTGTTCGTAGACGTGTTCCTCGATGCTGGAGAGATCGCGGGCCTCTGTTTCTCTGTCATCTCTGCTCTCTGACTCTTCATCATCCTCACAGTCAGAGTCTTCCTCGGCCCCTCCACCAGCTATGGCTAGCATACGGTGTGGTCTGCGATACTGTAACAGACCTGAAGCACACACATATACACAATGAGGGAAAGATTTGAGGTGAATCATGAATGGACGGCTCACCCAAACATGAGTTCTGGTTGCACTTGTAATACAGCTCACATGTTGTATGGATTCTTATGGAGTGTTTATGGCACTTTATGTCCTTTATAGAGCTTGACCGTTGTAAAAGGTGGCGAAAAAGATAGCAGGAACATTCAAGGAGCAATGTTATTTGGAAAATTAAAAATTCATCCCATTGCATAGACACACACACACATATACATACATACATACATACACACATTTTTATAATTAAATATAAATATTTTAAATTTAATTTTATATAAAAAATTATAACTATATACTGTATATATAACTCTCTCTATATTTGAAAAAATATGTATAAATTAAATTAATATATACAGTACATTCATAACATAACATATGTTATATAATTACATTAAAATATATGTAAATATATAAATTAAATTGAACTGTGTGTATATATATATATGAAAAAAATTAAATGTATATGATTTTTATACTAAACTAAAAAAATAAATGTTTTTATTTATTTATATTAGTTATATTTAGAATTATTTTATATAAATAATAATATAAATTATAAATAATTAACTATATAATAATTAATAATACACACACACACACTTTTTTTATAATCTACGGAAGGCATCAATTGACAAAATGTAAATGTAAACACAATGTTAAAGTTACTTTGGATAAGCATCTGCAAATGTACAAAATATAAATATAATGCAAATATGTTTATTTATAAAATTGCAAAATACAGTCTCACGGCCGGATCTGTTGTGTCAGTATTGGTCACTAGAGGTCTCTCTAACACCAGTGAAGCTCTCGGCATCTCTCCGACTATCCGCTTCATTACAGAGGCGTTAAAAATAATCTTCACCAACACAGCTGTGAGCCAGCAGACAGATAATAACTGCCATTTCATAAACACTGCATGATAACTGTAATACCGTCCCATATCAGGACGAAATGAACCGTTCTGCTTCATTTAGTCCTGAATATGCTGACATAAAAAAAAAGCACAAATCTGATTAACTGAAGCATTTATAAAGGACTCACCGTTCTTCTTAAGGAAGTGTAAAGCATCTTTGTATCCCTGCTTGCACATATGCTTCATCACCTGAGGAGGAGCAAGCACAGGGTTTATGTAATTCTGACAGTCAGTGTGTATTTTTAGGCCATTTCAACAGGGAACATCCAGCAGACAGTGTTAAATGAACACCTGAGGTGTGTGTATGTGTGTGTGTTACCATTGGATCAGGTGGGAAGAGTGCTCTGGAGACCCTGTACAGGTTGGCCAGCGTGAACTGAATGGATGTGTTGGTGAAGCGGAGCTCATGCATGTTGGTTGAGCTGATGTCTCGCGGGCAGATGTCACTTTCCCCAGAGAACGGAGACACTGTGATGGTGTTTTTCAGCTCGTACTGAGGCAAATTATCACTGATGCCTCCGTCCACGTATCGCTGGAAGACAAAGACAGATGCTTTATGTGATAAATGACTCATTTGGTTCATTTTATTTTCCTAATGTTAGCTCGTTGTTGTATTTGTTGCTCGCCACTGTCGCCACTGTTTTAATTTAATTTAATTTGTCAATATTATTTATTCACTCTATTTGCGTTAAATTTAATTGCAGAGTGCATCTAACAAAACTAAATATATTTAACAAAAATAAATAAATCAAGAAAGGTAACTAGATGCTATTAATTTAATTACATTTTTCTCATTACAATAATATTAATTTGTGAGAAATAGTGCTTTCTTCAACTAAATCTATTTAACAAAATAAATACATTAATATTTTAATGATTTAATGTAATTGTAGAGAGCATCTAACTAAACTAAATCTATTTAACAAAATAAATACATTAATATTTTAATAATTTAATGTAATTGAGAGAAACATCTAACAAAACTAAATCTATTTAACAAAATAAATACATTAATATTTTAATAATTTAATGTAATTGTAGAGACATCTAACAAAACTAAATCTATTTAACAAAATAAATACATTAATATTTTAATAATTTAATGTAATTGTAGAGAGCATCTAACAAAACTAAATCTATTTAACAAAATAAATACATTAATATTTTAATAATTTAATGTAATTGTATTTTAATAATTTAATGAGAGAAACATCTAACTAAACTAAATCTAAATAAAATAAATACATAAACTAACAAAACTCTATTTAACAAAATAAATACATTAATATTTTAATAATTTAATGTAATTGTAGAGAGCATCTAACTAAACTAAACTAAATCTATTTAATAAAATAAATACATTAATATTTTAATAATTTAATGTAATTGTAGAAATCATCTAACTAAACTAAATCTATTTAATAAAATAAATACATTAATATTTTAATAATTTAATGTAATTGTAGAGAGCATCTAACTAAACTAAATCTATTTAACAAAATAAATACATTAATATTTTAATAATTTATTTAACTAAAAACTAAATCTATTTAATAAAATAAATACATTAATATAAATAATAAATACATTAATATTTTAATAATTTAATGTAATTGTAGAGAGCATCTAACTAAACTAAATCTATTTAATAATTTAATGTAATTGTAGAGAGCAAAAAACTAAATACATTAATATTTTTAATAATTTAATGTAATTGTAGAGAGCATCTAACTAAACTAAATCTATTTAACAAAATAAATACATTAATATTTTAATAATTTAATGTAATTGTAGAGAGCATCTAACTAAACTAAATCTATTTAATAAAATAAATACATTAATATTTTAATAATTTAATGTAATTGTAGAGAGAGCATCTAACAAAAAATCTAAACTAAATCTATTTATTACATAATATTTTAATAATTTAATGTAATTGTAGAAACATCTAACTAAACTAAATCTATTTAATAAAATAAATACATTAATATTTTAATAATTTAATGTAATTGTAGAGAGAAATCTAACAAAACTAAATCTAAATCTATTTTTAATAATTTAAAATAAATACATTAATATTTTAATAATTTAATGTAATTGTAATTGTAGAAACATCTAACAAAACTAAACTAAATCTATTTAAATATTTTAAAAACAAAACTAAATACATTAATATTTTAATAATTTAATGTAATTGTAGAGAGCATCTAACTAAACTAAATCTATTTAACAAAATAAATACATTAATATTTTAATAATTTAATGTAATTGTAACTAAACTAAATCTATTTAACAAAATAAATACATTAATATTTTAATAATTTAATGTAATTGTAGAAAACATCTAACAAACTAAATCTATCTATACATTTAACAAAATAAATACATTAATATTTTAATAATTTAATGTAATTGTAGAGAGCATCTAACTAAAACTAAACTAAATCTATTTAATAAAATAAATACATTAATATTTTAATTGTATTTAATTACAGAGAGCATCTAACTAAACTAAATCTATTTAATAAAATAAATACATTAATATTTTAATTGTATTTAATTACAGAGAGCATCTAACAAAACTAAACTAATAAATAAACCAAGAAAAATAACTAGAGGCTATTAATTTAATTAAATTTTTCTCATTATAATAATATTAATTTGTAAGAAATAGTGCTTTCTTAAGCTTTAAATAAAATAAATGAAATAAAACAGCAGAGTGAATCTAACTAAATCAATTAAACAATAAATAAATAAATAAATAAAAGGTAGATTCTGTGAATCTAATTACATTTTTCTCATTACAACAATATTAATTAGTGAGGAAATAGTGCTACTTGTCTTCAATTTAATTTAATTGCAGAGTGCATTAAAGTAACTAAACAGTATTAGTTAAAATAAATACATTAAGAATGTTACTAGATGCTAAATTTTGCTCCATTTCGCACTGAATGCAAAACTTTGGTAATTAAATTGCACGATATTGGACATGCCAATAAGAATCAAACTGAAATGGAAGAAACTGAGAGAGAAGACTGTGAATATTTATAGATGGAGGTTTTGCTGCAGTGCTGCTCACAGGAGGAACAGTAAAAAGAGCAGCAGCATTCAGAGCGCTGGCAGTCCTGTCATATTTGGCGCAAAACACACACACACACACACACACACACACACACACACACACACACACACACACAGACGCATTATTTAGGATTCTTGTTGGAATGCACACACAGCCAACGCACATATGCAAACATACACTAATCCCGGCCTACACACACACACTGACTCATTCACTGGCAGGGACCGCGGGGAAGGCGAGCCACGTGCCAACTGCACAAACACTGACTTATGGACACCAGCTCACTGATCTTACTGATCTGACATCAGCTTCACCTTTTACCTTTCAGTGACTAATTACAGAGCTGTCATTTAAACACACGCACTTCCGTTGTGGGACACATTTCATCTGTTTCAGATGCAGAGCATTGCCAGCTTTTTTTAGGAGTGTCAAATGAGACTGTGAATGAGAGTTTGTTTCACAAAACAGTTTAGTAGAGCTGCGCAGCACAATAACAACCATTAACAAACGGACAAATGAGTGGAAAGAAAGAAAAAGAAAATTAAGCTTTTGCATTGTGACAATGAGAGAAAAAATATACATTAACTCTCTGGTGTGGCATTTTTTGATAATGTTTTTTTATTTAATATTTGGTATTTTTAGGGGATTTTATGGTACTAAATTATATTTATGTAATGGAATGATAACCTGTTTTTAAGTTAAACTGTCATAAATCTTGAATGGTTTGGTATATTTTATAAAGAAGACGAAAAACTGAAAGCAAAATAAAAGTTACATAAGTTTAAGTGCATTATTATAAAAATGCATAAAAATACTATTTTTAAATTTGATATGAAATATATATTTTCCCTAAATATATAGTTTTTCTTTAAAACTGTAAGAAAATCAAAGCCATAAATCTAAACAAGTTCTGTTCGAATTTGCGGTTGATATCTCAAGAAATGAGCTTTCGGTCAGATTTGGTTTGAGTGCAGTACCAAATGCTTCCACTAGATGAAATTTGTCGCAATTCGTCTCCCATTTGTTTCCAATGTGCTCATTTTTGACCGCGAACTATACAAGTGTGACTATTTTTTTTCAGGACATTTAATTCCAATCCTGTCCATGATTTTTGTGTGTGTGCCAAAACCTTTCACACCATTCCGATGAAGATACAATAATATTAATTTGAGAGAAAAATACTGCTTTCTTAATTTAATTTAAAGGTGCACTATGTAACTTTTCCGTCCGCAGAGGTTGCCTATTCAAAACAAAGGCGTAGTTTGATGACGCCAAGATGAGCGCAGAATCTTGGGACATGTGGTCTTCCCCTCACAGCCGGTGGGAAAGAATCGGCAGAAATCATATGGATGTGATTATGAACGTTACTGTAGTGTGAAGCAGAGCAGGGCCGAGTGTTGTGGAGCTGAGCGAGGCCGCTGGAGCGATTGTTAATAAGATGAACGCAACACACGCCTCGCGAGCAGCGGGACTTTTATTATGCCACAGTCGCCGGCGCCATTTCCGCTTTATCATGAGTATGAGGGAACGCAGCTCTGATTATCATATTAGACACATCTGAGTGTGTTCTCAATGATGTGATGACGTTACTCTGAGCGTTCACTCGGCGGCTGCTGGGACACTTGTTCACACTGCAGTGAGAGTAAAGCGTTTCTGCAGAATAAAACCAGAAACCGAGGGGAACGCAGATGTGACGCCAGTGACAGGCCACGCCCTCACACGTCCCGGTTCATTGGGTAAAATAGCAATTTCCTCACGATTTACAAATAGTTGGAAACATTTGGGATATTATAAGTACTCAACTGAACAAAATATATAACCTGGCCTAGCGGTTTTGGGATATTTTACTGAAAAAAAGTTACATAGTGCACCTTTAAAATGAGCCAAATGAGCCTATATTTTGTCCTAACTTAATTTGATTGTGTTCAATCCACTTAAATATAAGACAAATTGAAGTTTACTTAATCCGTTTGTGTTGAGATTACATGAATGATTTGTGTTGTATTAACTGAAACTGGGCAATCAGCTTGACGTGACGGCTCACATTTAGGAATGCAGCGTGTGTGAGTGCGCTTACGGCGTGCCATTATACAGGGAGAGCTGAGAAAAAACGTTTTACAGAAATAAAGCCATACAAGGCTTAAAATGAGTGAACTCTATAGCATAAACCAGTGAAAAGTGAGGAAATATGGTCGGTAACATATGTAGACAACGATCCAATCAATTCCCGAAGGACGAAATCATGCCCCGCCCTAAGGAGAAAAGGACGATCTCAACTTCCATTTCACGCCGACTTTAAAATGTATTCATCCCATGATGTTGAAATTACATGAACAAATTATGTTTGTTTAACTTGATTGAATCATGTGGGACCGATGTACACAATTAAATCATGTAAATCCAACACACTTTTTTCAGTGCACTACTGTAAGATTTTTGTAATGTTTTAAGTCTCTTCTGCTCACCAAAGCTGCATTTATTTAATCAAAAATGCAGTAATATTGGTTAAAAAAAGTGTTTTGTATGTGAATATATGTTAAAATGTAATTTATTCCTGTGATCAAAGCTGAATTTTCAGCATCATTACTCCAGTCTTCAGTGTCACATGATCTAATATGCTGTTGCACAAATCGGCACAGAACGGCTAATCATATTGCAGTTGTAAATGGATATTACGGGTAATTAATGACCGGATTAATCACTCACCACTCCCTGCAGGGTCGGCGGTATCAGGCCACAGTACACGGGAATGTAAGTACTGCATATACACGCCTGTACATATGAGAACACAAGGGATTTGGACATCATTAGAGCTAATTCAAAACCATGTGCATTTACTGTAAATATCCTGAATACATGACTGTTTACAGCTGTGTATTAGAAGGTCATGTGAGCTGATTACGGTTTTAGAAATGTGCTAATGAAGTGTGTGCGTGTGTGTGTGTGTGTGTGTGTAAGTACGCACTTGCACGAGTTCCTCGTTGCTGTTGAAGTGTGACACCAGCACGTTTTCTCCGTCCGTCACGCGGGTGAGAGAGATGCCCAGGCGGCCGCTGGCCTTGGCGTAGCTGTCGGGGGGTAGCGTGCGGTGCATCATGTTCCGGATGATCTTCACCAGGTTGAAGGAGGGGTGCAGGGGCCCTAGGAAGCGCTTCCGGGCTTCTTTAGCCACGTCAATGATGTTGGCTCCGGCCTCTCCTGTCACAGGACCAGAAAGAGCGCAGTCAATGATCAGAGCAACAGGTGGATGTTGTGGCATGACACACAAGGAGTGTAATCTTTGACACAGATACCACAGATGGTACACTAACAGTACCTTAGTTTTACAATTTTGCTTAAAGACAATGAAGCTTTTGCATTGTGACATTATTTTTCATGATAATTAACCACATTTCCCCTGAAATCCTCATTACTGTAATGTGAGAAAAAATATATTATTTAATTCAAAAAATGATTAAATTTAATAAAAATAATCTCTGATATTATTTTTCATGATAATTAACCACATTTTCTAATAAAATCCTCATACTGTAATGAAAAATATGATATTATTTAATTCAAAAAATGATTAAATTTTTATAAAAATAATGCTCTGATATTATTTTTCATGATAATTAAACATTTTCTAAACAAATCATTACTGTAATGCGAGAAAAATATTATGATATATTATTTAAATGGCAAAAATATTAAATTTGAATAAAAATAATGCTGATATTATTTTTCATGATAATTAACCACATTTCCCAATCAACTCCTCATCCCTTTGCAGAACCATAAAATGGCATGGTACAATGGTAAGTCTGCAAATACAATTTTATGGCATTTAAATGGTGTCCCAATCAAATAATACCATGCCTTTGCCATGCAAAATATCTATAAACATGCCCTTATGCAACAGGGTGATACTATGGTATTTTGAAATACACCTTGCAGGGTAAATGCCCGAAAATCACTGCATTACCATGACTTACCAAGTGCTTTTTCTTCTGATTATACTACTAGGTGTAACCATAGACTGTAAAAACAATAACATATAAATGTATGGGTGTAACATATAAATCTGGCTTTACCCAAACAGGCCCCGCTGACCAGCGCAGAGGCCGTGAGCGCACCCGCGCTCGCGCCGTAAATGTGACGCGCATTCTCCACCAGAAACGGCGCGTGCTCCTGCAGACAGCTGGCCACTCCGATGTGATAAATACCCAGAAAGCCACAGCCAGCGAACGAAATATTCCACTGAGAGTCGAGAGGGAACATGTTGATCAAATAAGGTTAATAATAAATCCCTCCGGTTACTTTCGTTTAGAGTCTTTCACGCGCTGGACGCATCGCGGACGGTCCATAAATGACATTAGAGTGAGCTCCTAACGTCTATAACTACCTAAACACTAACGTCTTGCGGTTAGAAAGTTTCTAAAGTGATGAACAACCACTGACACACGCCCCGTGAATGAACTTCTGTGTTCTCCGCCGGCTCGTTAAATAACTTTGCGTACAACGGCCGGTGTTTTGACGTGCTCCTCGCCGTCCGCTCCTCCGTCACAAACATCACTTGGGGAAGGGGCGTGTTGACATTGGGCGTGGCTGAGGAGATATTAGCCAATCAGAGGCTGCGCTTGTGGACCCCGTCCCCTTTTCCTTAAGCTGTCATTTGAATCGTTTCCCCGAATTTGTCCTGCCGTTGTTGTCACGCGCCCTTATCAGCGGTGTTGTTTCATTGCATTTGTTTTTGTGCTCTTGCATTATGACGTAATTCAGCTTGTAATGACCACAGACATATAAAATACATTTTATAAACACGCAAAATAAAATACACATACAATAATAATATGTATTATGTCTATGGTAATGACTAGAAAAATATTTAAATATATATTTTAAAGTTTGAATTCAGCTGAAAGTCCTTTAAATACCTTATAATACATATATAATATTCTTTTAATATTAGTAGCCTATATAACATATCAAAAATATATATTCTTATTGAATCAGTGTACAATAAACAGCGTTACTGTATGTTATTTGAATGGTGTTTTCCACCTTTGTACAGTGTTTTACAACACATCTTACCAGGGATCCTCCCAAATGACATGGCTTTTAAAAATATGCCCTCTCTCCGGGGATTGTAGAGGACAGAATACTCTGCTGTTTTTCTGATTTACTTAACTGCAGATTCCCTGTGCACGCGTACTCGTGGGACATGGGAACGGTCTCACATAAATATGTGTTTTGAGCTTTGGGATGACAGAGAGTTCAAGGTTCACAGGGACGACACGCTACAAATTAACTGAAATGAACCACCACAATTCCACAAAATCTAAATCTTGGGCATCTTTCCTGAAATTCTTGTCATGCCTGGGAGAGGAGAACATTACAGTTTGTCCAAAAAACACATTTGTCACCGTTCTCATAACATTTAGATATTTATATAAGCTGTTATAAAGTCATGTTATGTAACAACCCAGTGTTTGGGTAGTTTTTGTGTTACAGATCCTGGTCAGACGTAACAACCCAGTGTTTGGGTAGTTTTTGTGTAACCCAGATCCTGGTCAGACGTAACAACCCAGTGTTTGGGTAGTTTTTGTGTAACCCAGATCCTGGTCAGACGTAACAACCCAGTG
The DNA here is from genome assembly GCA_018749465.1 of Paracanthobrama guichenoti. Classification (NCBI taxonomy): domain Eukaryota; kingdom Metazoa; phylum Chordata; class Actinopteri; order Cypriniformes; family Gobionidae; genus Paracanthobrama; species Paracanthobrama guichenoti. The sequence continues at coordinate 3,597,669 of CM031967.1, forward strand.
TTTGGGTAGTTTTTGTGTTACAGATCCTGGTCAGACGTAACAACCCAGTGTTTGGGTAGTTTTTGTGTTACAGATCCTGGTCAGACATAACAACCCAGTGTTTGGGTAGTTTTTGTGTAACCCAGATCCTGGTCAGACGTAACAACCCAGTGTTTGGGTAGTTTTTGTGTAACCCAGATCCTGGTCAGACATAACAACCCAGTGTTTGGGTAGTTTTTGTGTAACCCAGATCCTGGTCAGACGTAACAACCCAGTGTTTGGGTAGTTTTTGTGTTACAGATCCTGGTCAGACGTAACAACCCAGTGTTTGGGTAGTTTTTGTGTAACCCAGATCCTGGGTCAGACATAACAACCCAGTGTTTGTGTAGTTTTTGTGTTACATAGATCCTGGGTCAGACGTAACAACCCAGGGTTTGGGTAGTTTTTGTGTTGCCTAGATCCTGGGTCAGACGTAACAACCCAGTGTTTGGGTAGTTTTTGTGTAACCCAGATCCTGGTCAGACGTAACAACCCAGTGTTTGGGTAGTTTTTGTGTTACAGATCCTGGGTCAGACGTAACAACCCAGTGTTTGGGTAGTTTTTGTGTAACCCAGATCCTGGTCAGACATAACAACCCAGTGTTTGGGTAGTTTTGTGTAACCCAGATCCTGGTCAGACGTAACAACCCAGTGTTTGGGTAGTTTTTGTGTTACAGATCCTGGGTCAGACGTAACAACCCAGTGTTTGGGTAGTTTTTGTGTAACCCAGATCCTGGTCAGACGTAACAACCCAGTGTTTGGGTAGTTTTTGTGTTACAGATCCTGGGTCAGACGTAACAACCCAGTGTTTGGGTAGTTTTGTGTAACCCAGATCCTGGTCAGACATAACAACCCAGTGTTTGGGTAGTTTTTGTGTAACCCAGATCCTGGTCAGACGTAACAACCCAGTGTTTGGGTAGTTTTTGTGTTACAGATCCTGGGTCAGACGTAACAACCCAGTGTTTGGGTAGTTTTGTGTAACCCAGATCCTGGTCAGACGTAACAACCCAGTGTTTGGGTAGTTTTTGTGTTACAGATCCTGGGTCAGACGTAACAACCCAGTGTTTGGGTAGTTTTTGTGTAACCCAGATCCTGGTCAGACATAACAACCCAGTGTTTGGGTAGTTTTTGTGTAACCCAGATCCTGGTCAGACGTAACAACCCAGTGTTTGGGTAGTTTTTGTGTTACAGATCCTGGGTCAGACGTAACAACCCAGTGTTTGGGTAGTTTTTGTGTTACAGATCCTGGGTCAGATGTAACAACCCAGTGTTTGGGTAGTTTTTGTGTTACAGATCCTGGTCAGACGTAACAACCCAGTGTTTGGGTAGTTTTTGTGTTACAGATCCTGGGTCAGACGTAACAACCCAGTGTTTGGGTAGTTTTTGTGTAACCCAGATCCTGGTCAGACATAACAACCCAGTGTTTGGGTAGTTTTTGTGTAACCCAGATCCTGGTCAGACGTAAATAACCCAGTGTTTGGGTAGTTTTTGTGTAACCCAGATCCTGGTCAGACATAACAACCCAGTGTTTGGGTAGTTTTGTGTAACCCAGATCCTGGTCAGACGTAACAACCCAGTGTTTGGGTAGTTTTTGTGTTACAGATCCTGGTCAGACGTAACAACCCAGTGTTTGGGTAGTTTTTGTGTAACCCAGATCCTGGGTCAGACATAACAACCCAGTGTTTGTGTAGTTTTTGTGTTACATAGATCCTGGGTCAGACGTAACAACCCAGGGTTTGGGTAGTTTTTGTGTTGCCTAGATCCTGGGTCAGACGTAACAAACCCAGTGTTTGGGTAGTTTTTGTGTAACCCAGATCCTGGTCAGACGTAACAACCCAGTGTTTGGGTAGTTTTTGTGTTACAGATCCTGGGTCAGGCGTAACAAACCCAGTGTTTGGGTAGTTTTTGTGTAACCCAGATCCTGGTCAGACATAACAACCCAGTGTTTGGGTAGTTTTTGTGTAACCCAGATCCTGGTCAGACGTAACAACCCAGTGTTTGGGTAGTTTTTGTGTTACAGATCCTGGGTCAGACGTAACAACCCAGTGTTTGGGTAGTTTTTGTGTAACCCAGATCCTGGTCAGACGTAACAACCCAGTGTTTGGGTAGTTTTTGTGTTACAGATCCTGGGTCAGGCGTAACAACCCAGTGTTTGGGTAGTTTTTGTGTAACCCAGATCCTGGTCAGACATAACAACCCAGTGTTTGGGTAGTTTTTGTGTAACCCAGATCCTGGTCAGACGTAACAACCCAGTGTTTGGGTAGTTTTTGTGTTACAGATCCTGGGTCAGACGTAACAACCCAGTGTTTGGGTAGTTTTTGTGTAACCCAGATCCTGGTCAGACGTAACAACCCAGTGTTTGGGTAGTTTTTGTGTTACAGATCCTGGGTCAGACGTAACAACCCAGTGTTTGGGTAGTTTTTGTGTAACCCAGATCCTGGTCAGACATAACAACCCAGTGTTTGGGTAGTTTTTGTGTAACCCAGATCCTGGTCAGACGTAACAACCCAGTGTTTGGGTAGTTTTTGTGTTACAGATCCTGGGTCAGGCGTAACAACCCAGTGTTTGGGTAGTTTTTGTGTTACAGATCCTGGGTCAGATGTAACAACCCAGTGTTTGGGTAGTTTTTGTGTTACAGATCCTGGTCAGACGTAACAACCCAGTGTTTGGGTAGTTTTTGTGTTACAGATCCTGGGTCAGACGTAACAACCCAGTGTTTGGGTAGTTTTTGTGTAACCCAGATCCTGGTCAGACATAACAACCCAGTGTTTGGGTAGTTTTGTGTAACCCAGATCCTGGTCAGACGTAACAACCCAGTGTTTGGGTAGTTTTGTGTAACCCAGATCCTGGTCAGACATAACAACCCAGTGTTTGGGTAGTTTTTGTGTAACCCAGATCCTGGTCAGACGTAACAACCCAGTGTTTGGGTAGTTTTTGTGTTACAGATCCTGGTCAGACGTAACAACCCAGTGTTTGGGTAGTTTTTGTGTAACCCAGATCCTGGGTCAGACATAACAACCCAGTGTTTGTGTAGTTTTTGTGTTACATAGATCCTGGGTCAGACGTAACAACCCAGGGTTTGGGTAGTTTTTGTGTTGCCTAGATCCTGGGTCAGACGTAACAACCCAGTGTTTGGGTAGTTTTTGTGTAACCCAGATCCTGGTCAGACGTAACAACCCAGTGTTTGGGTAGTTTTTGTGTTACAGATCCTGGGTCAGACGTAACAACCCAGTGTTTGGGTAGTTTTTGTGTAACCCAGATCCTGGGTCAGACATAACAACCCAGTGTTTGTGTAGTTTTTGTGTTACATAGATCCTGGGTCAGACGTAACAACCCAGGGTTTGGGTAGTTTTTGTGTTGCCTAGATCCTGGGTCAGACGTAACAACCCAGTGTTTGGGTAGTTTTGTGTAACCCAGATCCTGGTCAGACGTAACAACCCAGTGTTTGGGTAGTTTTTGTGTTACAGATCCTGGGTCAGACGTAACAACCCAGTGTTTGGGTAGTTTTTGTGTAACCCAGATCCTGGTCAGACATAACAACCCAGTGTTTGGGTAGTTTTTGTGTAACCCAGATCCTGGTCAGACGTAACAACCCAGTGTTTGGGTAGTTTTTGTGTTACAGATCCTGGGTCAGACGTAACAACCCAGTGTTTGGGTAGTTTTTGTGTAACCCAGATCCTGGGTCAGATGTAACAACCCAGTGTTTGTGTAGTTTTTGTGTTACATAGATCCTGGGTCAGACGTAACAACCCAGGGTTTGGGTAGTTTTTGTGTTGCCTAGATCCTGGGTCAGATGTAACAACCCAGTGTTTGGGTAGTTTTTGTGTTACAGATCCTGGGTCAGACGTAACAACCCAGTGTTTGGGTAGTTTTTGTGTAACCCAGATCCTGGGTCAGATGTAACAACCCAGTGTTTGTGTAGTTTTTGTGTTACATAGATCCTGGGTCAGACGTAACAACCCAGGGTTTGGGTAGTTTTTGTGTTACAGATCCTGGGTCAGACGTAACAACCCAGTGTTTGGGTAGTTTTTGTGTAACCCAGATCCTGGTCAGACGTAACAACCCAGTGTTTGGGTAGTTTTTGTGTAACCCAGCTCCTGGGTCAGACGTAACAACCCAGTGTTTGGGTAGTTTTTGTGTTACAGATCCTGGGTCAGACGTAACAACCCAGTGTTTGGGTAGTTTTTGTGTAACCCAGATCCTGGTCAGACATAACAACCCAGTGTTTGGGTAGTTTTTGTGTAACCCAGATCCTGGTCAGACGTAACAACCCAGTGTTTGGGTAGTTTTTGTGTTACAGATCCTGGTCAGACGTAACAACCCAGTGTTTGGGTAGTTTTTGTGTAACCCAGATCCTGGGTCAGACATAACAACCCAGTGTTTGTGTAGTTTTTGTGTTACATAGATCCTGGGTCAGACGTAACAACCCAGGGTTTGGGTAGTTTTTGTGTTGCCTAGATCCTGGGTCAGACGTAACAACCCAGTGTTTGGGTAGTTTTTGTGTAACCCAGATCCTGGTCAGACGTAACAACCCAGTGTTTGGGTAGTTTTTGTGTGTTACAGATCCTGGGTCAGACGTAACAACCCAGTGTTTGGGTAGTTTTTGTGTAACCCAGATCCTGGTCAGACATAACAACCCAGTGTTTGGGTAGTTTTTGTGTAACCCAGATCCTGGTCAGACGTAACAACCCAGTGTTTGGGTAGTTTTTGTGTTACAGATCCTGGGTCAGACGTAACAACCCAGTGTTTGGGTAGTTTTTGTGTAACCCAGATCCTGGGTCAGATGTAACAACCCAGTGTTTGTGTAGTTTTTGTGTTACATAGATCCTGGGTCAGACGTAACAACCTAGGGTTTGGGTAGTTTTTGTGTTGCCTAGATCCTGGGTCAGATGTAACAACCCAGTGTTTGGGTAGTTTTTGTGTTACCCAGATCCTGGTAAGACGTAACAACCCAGTGTTTGGGTAGTTTTGTGTTACAGATCCTGGGTCAGACGTAACAACCCAGTGTTTGGGTAGTTTTTGTGTTACAGATCCTGGGTCAGACGTAACAACCCAGTGTTTGGGTAGTTTTGTGTAACCCAGATCCTGGTCAGACATAACAACCCAGTGTTTGGGTAGTTTTTGTGTAACCCAGATCCTGGTCAGACGTAACAACCCAGTGTTTGGGTAGTTTTTGTGTTACAGATCCTGGTCAGACGTAACAACCCAGTGTTTGGGTAGTTTTTGTGTAACCCAGATCCTGGGTCAGACATAACAACCCAGTGTTTGTGTAGTTTTTGTGTTACATAGATCCTGGGTCAGACGTAACAACCCAGGGTTTGGGTAGTTTTTGTGTTGCCTAGATCCTGGGTCAGACGTAACAACCCAGTGTTTGGGTAGTTTTTGTGTAACCCAGATCCTGGGTCAGACGTAACAACCCAGTGTTTGGGTAGTTTTTGTGTTACAGATCCTGGGTCAGACGTAACAACCCAGTGTTTGGGTAGTTTTTGTGTAACCCAGATCCTGGGTCAGACGTAACAACCCAGTGTTTGGGTAGTTTTTGAAGGCAAATCTTCTCACCTGCCATCTCGCATAGTGACCAAATAAAAGTATGATATGAACAATCTGATTATGAAAACAAACAGTAGCCTACCTAAACTTAAAGCACTGTTTGTATTTATGTTGTATGTCACATTTCTGGAAATGACCATTTTGATCTAAAAAAAAAAAAAAATATATATATATAATATATATATATATATATATATATATATATATATATATATATATATATATATATATATATATATATATATACATACACAGTATATATATGCAAGAGATATGTCAATAATAACTTTTTCTATTCATATCATAAAATCCATTTTTAAAAGTGCAATTATCTTTCAATTAAAATGAACTCATAAAAACTGCATATATAATAGGCTACTTATAGCAGAACTGGACAATTTTGCTCAAAATCAGAATTAGAATCAGAATGCACTTTATTATAAGAAAATAACATGTCACACTGTAGGACACTGACCTGTATCCAAAGATAAGACGTGAAGTCTCTGAGTTTGTTGCTGTGGATATTTTTAGATCTCATTGAATGTTCCTAAAAAAAGTGTGTTGTGAAATGACAACAGCAAAACTGTATCCTTTGGCCCACATTTGGACAGCAACAGAATCTCAAGGAAAATATTTTTCTTTTGTGAGGTCAGTCACTGGGCATTTTCTCTGAAAGCATACACAAAACAGATTTTTAAGAATCAATAATTTGATAACTGATGCGAAACCAAATGCGATTATAATTGTCAGACACCTAGTTCATTATTGTCCCATCAAAATAAAATTCTCCGGATGCTCAGATGTTCATCTCATCCACACTTTCATTCCCTCATGAGAAGGGAATCTATCCTGGATTTATCCTGGAGTCTCAGTGGGTTAAACCAATCCCACACATCAGCAGGTGGGAAAGCAGAACATGTCCAGACATGCATAAAAATACAGCAACAGCAAAGGAAGACACTTCATTTCATTCTCTCGTCCACAAGTGAGATATTATATTACATTATATACATTAAATGGATAGATTCTGTCATTATATATTTACCCAAGTTGTTCTAATCTAAACCTGCATGAAGAATGTTGGTATGGAAGTCAATGGTGACTAGCAACTGTTTGGAACATTCTTCAAAATATCTTCTTTTGTGTTCAGCACAAAACATTTGGATGAGTACATTATGACTTAATTTTCATTTTAGATGAAAATGAGCACAAAAGAATCGTTCCAAATTTCTCGTGCTGAACACAAAAGAGATTTTGAAGAACAGTTGCTAGTCACCATTGACTTCCATGGTATAGAAGATTATGGAATTAAACGGGGACCAACATTCTTTAAAGTATCTTCTTTTGTGCTCAAGAAAAGAAAGAAATATATAAATGTTCGGAACAACATGAGGGTGTTTCAGAGGTCTAATTTTTTTGGGTGAACTATTCCTTTAACCCATGTATTTTTTGCGGTCACTGTCTCTTTAAGAGATCTCCTCCCGCCTTTTGCTCGAAGTTCCGCGGTGTGTGTCAACACGAAACATGTGCATGAAACACGGAAGTGAACTTCTCATATTCCACATATGTACATGCATCAAATGAATATTACATTTAGGTTCTGTAATTGTTAGTTTTATAGAATGCCGCGAGGCCGTATTTTGTTTAAACGTCACAGACACGTGACGTCCATCAAGAAACGCGCCTAAAATCCTGCCTTTGTAAGTGTTTATCCCTCGATTCAACGAGTTAAGTGATCATTCGGTCAGACTGTTACTAGTTAACGTGATCTATGACTTATTTTACGGTATAAAGGTTTGGTTAAGTGTTTTGTAAATGTTGTTACATACTTTAATGCAGCTGTGATTTTAGTTGTAGCCACACGTGGATGAATGACAGTGGTGCCTTGACAGTGATTTACCAATAGTAACCTTATTGCCATGGTAACCTTATTGACCTCTAAAATTAGCAACCACTGTCATTAAAAAGAAAAGAAAATTTGGCAAAACTGCAGTTACTAAAGTTGGTGGTCGACACAAATGGGTTTTCAGTGTCCAATACAGATATCCAGAAAGTATAATGCATATATATATATATATATATATATATATATATATATATATATATATATATATATATATATATATATATATATATATATATATATATATATATATATATATATATATATATATATATATATATATATATATATATATATATATATATATATATATATATATATATATATATATACATATATATATATACATACATATATATATATATATACATATATATATATACATACATATATATATATACATACATATATATATATACATATATATATATATATATATATACATATATATATATATATATATATATATATATACATATATATATATATATATATATATATATATATATATATATATATATATATATATATATATATATATACATTATACATATATATATATATACATATATATATACATACACACATATATATATACATACACACACACACACACACACACATATAGTGTGGGTCAAAAGTTTGGAAACATTACTTTTTTTAAATATGTCTCATGCTTATCGGGCATTGATAATAAATCATCATATTAGAATGATTTCTGAAGGATCATGTGACTAATAATGCTGAAAATTCAGCTTTGCGTCACATAAATTATATTTTAAAGTGTATTAAAAGAGAAAAAAAACATAATTTTAAATTGTAATAATATTTCTTTCATCTTTTTTTTCTGTATTTTTGAAGGAAAAAAGGCAGGCTTGATGAGCAGAAGAGACTTCTTTTTAAAAACATTAAAAATAGTAATGTTTCCAAACTTTTGACCTGTACTGTATGTATGCATATGTCTGTGTGTGTATATATACACTTACCTAAAGGATTATTAGGAACACCATACTAATACTGTGTTTGACACCACCACATCCCAAAGATGCTCTATTGGGTTGAGATCTGGTGACTGTGGGGGCCATTTTAGTACAGTGAACTCATTGTGATGTTCAAGAAACCAATTTGAAATGATTCGAGCTTTGTGACATGGTGCATTATCCTGCTGGAAGTAGCCATCAGACTAAAGGATTATTAGGAACACCTGTTCAAGTTCTCATTAATGCAATTATCTAATCAACCAATCACATGGCAGTTGCTTCAATGCATTTAGGGGTGTGGTCCTGGTCAAGACAATCTCCTGAACTCCAAACTGAATGTCAGAATGGGAAAGAAAGGTGATTTAAGCAATTTTGAGCGTGGCATGGTTGTTGGTGCCAGACGGGCCGGTCTGAGTATTTCACAATCTGCTCAGTTACTGGGATTTTCACGCACAACCATTTCTAGGGTTTACAAAGAATGGTGTGAAAAGGGAAAAACATCCAGTATGCGGCAGTCCTGTGGGCAAAAATGCCGGGTACCCACCGGGTACCACTCATCTCCACTACAAATAGGAAAAAGAGGCTACAATTTGCACAAGCTCAACAAAATTGGACAGTTGAAGACTGGAAAAATGTTGCCTGGTCTGATGAGTCTCGATTTCTGTTGAGACATTCAGATGGTAGAGTCAGAATTTGGCGTAAACAGAATGAGAACATGGATCCATCATGCCTTGTTACCACTGTGCAGGCTGGTGGTGGTGGTGTAATGGTGTGGGGGATGTTTTCTTGACACACTTTAGGCCCCCTTAGTGCCAATTGGGCATCGTTTAAATGCCACGGCCTACCTGAGCATTGTTTCTGACCATGTCCATCCCTTTATGACCACCATGTACCCATTCTCTGATGGCTACTTCCAGCAGGATAATGCACCATGTCACAAAGCTCGAATCATTTCAAATTGGTTTCTTGAACATGACAATGAGTTCACTGTACTAAAATGGCCCCCACAGTCACCAGATCTCAACCCAATAGAGCATCTTTGGGATGTGGTGGAACGGGAGCTTCGTGCCCTGGATGTGCATCCCACAAATCTCCATCAACTGCAAGATGCTATCCTATCAATATGGGCCAACATTTCTAAAGAATGCTTTCAGCACCTTGTTGAATCAATGCTACGTAGAATTAAGGCAGTTCTGAAGGCGAAAGGGGGTCAAACACAGTATTAGTATGGTGTTCCTAATAATCATTTAGGGGAGTGTATATATATATATATATATATATATATATATATATATATATATATATATATATATATATATATATATGCATGTAACAGATTAAATGCTTATTGATTTCAGCAATTTGTGTGCATTTATTTTACACTATATTTACTATTACTATCATATTTAATTTCATATTAATTAACACATTAAATATGTAATTTATGCATTGACTAAACTGAGTTATTTATTTATCAGTAGTGGAGGTGCTCAGGTGCTGATTGTGATTTTTACTCACTGCAGTTCATTGTTACATTTTACTGATTCTGAGCATTTCCCATTCACACCTTTCTTTCTCTCTGAATGATGCTCTGTCTCTCCAGCACAGGGGCTTGTCTGGACATGGTGCCGGTCTAGAGATGTGATCCCACCACGGTGATGGAAAGATGAAGACGGAGGCGGCAGACTCATCTCCCCATCATATAGTGTTTGTAGGAGGGGCTGAAGTAAAGAAAAAAGAGAATAGATGGAGAGAGAGGAGAATAAACAGGAGGAAGAGAAAGTGTGGCTGGCCACAAGTGATGGAGGAGGAGAAGAAGGTCATATTGATGGTTCTTCAGATGAAAGAAGGATGTTGATGGGGACGAAAGTGGATCTGGATTTCTTTGGGAAGCTGCAGTTGGAGGAAAGTCCATCATTAGGAGGACACTCTATTTCCTCGGACCATACGGACACCTGGGCTCCGTCCATCTTGTCGTCCTCTTCCTCCTCTTTTCCCTGCCTCTCTCCTCCTCTTCCTCCGTCGGTGGGGCTGGATGGCGTGCTGGCAGAGGGACGGCTGGTTCTGGATGTGTATCAGGGCGGAGGAGAGGTTCTTTCTGTGTTCTGGGAGCATGCTCAGGAGCAGATGAGAGGCCTGCAGTACCTCAGACTGGGATCAGAGGATGAGGGGGCGCTAGAGAGTGCACTGTGTGTCCTGCCCCAACTCACACAGCTGCGCTCTCTTGCTATCAGAGGTACACACACACACACACACACACTCTGTCTGTCCGTCCGTCCATTTTTCTATCTGTCTATCTGTCTATCTATCTATCTATCTATCTATCTATCTATCTATCTATCTATCTATCTATCTATCTATCTATCTATCTATCTATCTATCTATCTATCTATCTATCTGTCTGTCTGTGTCCATCTGTCCATTTTTCTGTCTATCCATCCATCCATCCATCCATCCTTCTGTTTGTCCATTCATCCATCCCTCCGTCTGTCCATCCGTTCATCCATCCATTCATCCATCCATCCATCCATCCGTCCGTCCGTCCATCCATCCATCCAATTTTTTTCATGTGTTAACATTTTCCCTCTGTCATGTTTCTGTTTCAGGACACCGTTTCCATGACCCCCAGGGTGACCCTCTGCCTGGCCTCCTCTCCTCGCTCCCTGACTCCGTCTCCTCTCTGTCTCTCCTCGTTCACCTGGATCTGTCCTTCAACCGTCTCTCCTCTCTTCCTCCCTGTATTCTCTCTCTCTCTCATCTCTCCGAGCTCCTGCTGTGTCATAATCGACTGACGGGTCTTCCGGAGGGTCTGGGAGCGCTGGCGTCCCTGCGGCGGATCAGTCTGCTGGGGAACAGGCTGGTGGACCTGCCCCAGGGAGTGGGCCTCCTCTGCAGGCTGGAGGAGCTGGATGTGTCCTTCAACCTGCTGGAGAGACTTTCAGAAGAACTGGGCCAGCTGCAGGACTTACAAAGTCTGGAGCTGTCAAATAACAGGCTCAGAGCGCTGCCGGAGACGCTGGGTGATGAAAACACACACACACACTGTTGCCTATCTAGCTAAATGAGAATATAAAAGAGTTTTTATATGAAGTAAATGATAAATAATACAGACTAACCATCAGAATATTTAAACCTAGTTGTTTTATGCTATTTTAGCATCTAAGCTATTTTCATGGTCAAATCAGTTAAAAAAAAAAAAAAAAAAAAAAAGGTAAATAATTTGATTAATAATTTTGGTAATAATTTAAAAATAATATTGAATAATTAGTTTAATATTTTATTTAATAATAAACAAAGTAGACAAAAAGGATAAATAATTTCCATACAAAAACATAAAATCTTTATGAGATTTTTAGGTCTTTATAATAAAACAAAATATGGTAGCACTTTATTTTACAGTCCTGTTCCTATGTGCATACTATGTACTTATAGTAATTGCAATAACTGAGTAATAACTAGATACTAACCCTGAGCCTGAACCTTAAATCATGTAGTTGCCTTACATTACCCATTACTTTCTTAGGTAAGTGCACATACTATAAAATAAAGTGCAGCCCAAAATATGATTTATTTTATGGATTATTATTTTTCCCCAAACGTTAGCTAAATGAACACACGAACCACTCAAACACTTTTACATTTGTAGTGTAAACCCTAATGTGTCCTGATGAATCTCTGGAGAACCACCTACTGCCGTTAAACTATGCTAGCGACAGTAGAAACAGAGCTTTTGAAGGAAATATGTAGGGCCTATCATACACCCGATGCAATTCGACAGTTCGCAAGTGTTTTTTTGCTAGTTTCAGCCTGACGCAGTTATCATTTTCACGTCCTGCGCCCATCTGTTCGCCCATGGTTGTTCAGGTGCGTTGCTATTTTGAGGAACTGAAAACGACTACGCAGATTTTTTTGTGTTATTTAAAGGGCGTGTTAGTAATATGTGCCTATAGGCGGGTGCACAGTGCTCGTACACTGCTTATTACGCACACATTTTTAAATATTAAAAGTAAAAGGATTCCTCTCTGGAGAAGCGTTCAGTCTTGCCATGTAAATAGCGAATTCGAAAACTGGCTTTTAAAGGGAAAGGGAGATGAGACTGGTTTACTGCACATTACGCCCAAAACACACCCATGACTCCTTAACCCTCATGCCCTATTCACATAACAGCCCTTAATTGTTCGTTCATGGACAAATGTGGGCACAGAGGTCTCAGGTGTGATCCAATTTTTTATTTATTATAAATGTTATATCACTATCTTCGATAAAATTTATACTATCCATTTATGGTGTTTTTTATTTTTATTTTGGGGGTATTTTTTACTCACTGAATGCATTGTGTGTGTGTGTGTGTGTGTGAGAGAGAGAGAGAGAGGGTGATGAGCCAGGTGGTTGATTGGATTATTTCATTGGTTGTCATCATTGATTGGATAATTTTTGTATGTGCGAGTGAGTTTTGCCATGTTGAGAATGTTGTACAGGATCAGCCCTTCATTTGTGTGTATGTTAGATATACATTGTACTGGATTTATTGATTTTGTTTTAACAAAAAAACAACAAGAATGCTCTGAATTACAGTTTTTCCCATTCATTCCTATGGGTGCCCATTTTTGTCCACGAACAGACAATTAAGGAGTTGTTTTTTTCACCCACTTAACATTGTAGAATCGAGTATTTTTTTTGTGTTCAGGTGGCAAACTTAGGAAAAGTAGCCAAGTCTTGTACCGCTCAGATCAAGGGAAGTATTTTTAAAAAATAAATCAAAATAATTTTGCCCACATTTGTCCCCAGTAGGGTTTTCAAGTCAAAGTCAAAGTCAGCTTTATTGTCAATTCTGCCATACGTACAGTACATACATACAGAGAATTGAAATTCTATGACTCTCAGACCCTAGGTGCCTAACAACAACAAAACAATAACAACAAAAAGTTTAACAGTGACAACAACAGAAGAAAGATTAAAAAAAGATGGATAAAGTGAATTATAGAGGTAAAGTGGCGATGGCAAATATTGCAAACAATAGTAACAATAGTGCAATTTCAGATTTAAGTCAGTGCAGGTATAAAATTATAAGAGTGTGTGCAAAAAAAAAAGAGTCTGTAAGAGGGGAGACCAATTCCTCAGAGAGACAATATAATGAGGTAGATGAAGATGAAGGGAGGAGAACTGGGGGGGGTGATTCCCAGATCAGGTGCGTGGGGCAGAAGAGGGTCGGTAAAGTCGGGAGGGAGTTCAATGCCCTGACAGCTTGGGGAATGAAGCTGTCCTTCAGTCTGCTGGTCCTTGCTTGGAGACTGCGAAGCCTCCTCCCTGATGGCAGCAGACTGAAGAGGCTGTGCGATGGGTGGGTGGGGTCTCTCGCAATGATGAGGGCTTTGCGGGAGAGGCGGGAGTTATAAATGTCCTGGAGGGGTGGGAGAGAGACACCAACGATCTTCTCAGCTGCTCTCACTATGCGCTGAAGTGCTTTACGGCAGGATGCGTTGCAGGCGCCGTACCACACAGTGATGCAGCTGGAGAAAAGGGGGTTTTGGGGGAGATAAGGGACAGTCCTTTTGGACCATGAGTCTGGCGCGCCAATCACGTTTTCCCGCTAAAGTGGATTCGCACACGTCCTAAATGTACCTGCGGCATGCACATCAAACCATACGCTCAGATCTTTACAATAGGGCCCTTGTGTTTTTGACATTGTATTTCGGAAGTTCAACTGACTGAATGTCTAGTTCTCTCTCTCAGGATGTCTGCGCTCTCTGAGGCGGCTAGTAATCCAGAGTAATTATCTGAGGACTGTTCCAAAATGTTTGGACTCCCTGCCGCTGCTCGACAAACTGGACGTGAGGAACAACCCGCTGGGCCGCCCCCCGACGCCCCCACCGCTCTCTCCCGTGGCCTCAGGTCACTGTCGACTCTCACTGCTACTGCTTTAGTTTACCATGAATTATTGTAATTAAATGTTAGGTTAAATGTAACACAATGTTAGGATTACATCAAGTATTCTGGATGTTTTTTTCATTGCTAAGCCTGTTTGATCCCAGTTTGTGTTTTATAGTTCTGGAATGTTCTGAGATCCCAGAGCTGCACCTCGGACTTGAGCATCACAGGTGAATTGACTTCATTTCACAGACACGCTCAGATTAGTACACACTCAGGTATGACATACTGCTATACTAGTGCTGTTCATGCAGAATGTACACTACTGTTC